>JBBBWG010029488.1:0-28892 GCA_037176905.1 Azolla pinnata
ATATATTGCATTTACCTATTGTTTAGTCTATATAGCTAATTTCTATATGATATTAAAAATGAATATATGTGCATCTTTATTTATTTATTTACATTTTTTTAAATTCATTTATATACGCACTGTTATATATAAAACTTATTTCTATATATTATTTTATTTTTTTATTGTTTATTTTATATAGCTAATGTCTATATGCTTCTTTATACCAGGTTTCTAATTTTTATTTATTTTTATTTTTAGAATATTCATATATATATAGTATTTACTTGTTGTTTATTCTATATAGCTAATTTCTATATGATATTAAAAATGAATATATGTGCATCTTTATTTATTTATTTACATTTTTTTTAAATTCATTTATATATGTATTGTTACTTATAAAACTGATTTCTATAAATAAATAAATAAATAATTTGTTTATTTTATATAGCTAATGTCTTTATGCTTCTTTATACCATGTTTCTAATTTTTATTTATTTATATTTTTAGAATATTCATATATATATATATTGCATTTACTTATTGCTTATTTTCTATATGATATTTATATTAATATCAGGTTTCTAATTTACAAATCATAATCATGTCAATTTTGTAAAACATCCAAACTACCCCCTCCTCATACTTGATCGGTTTTTTCGAGAGCAAAGTGAGCATCGGTGAATTGGATCATCTTTCTTCTAATCAGAACAATTCTGCGTCGTCAAGTATTCAAAGGACAAAGGTGAGAATTTTTGTGGAAATAACAAGACCATTAGAGTACTAGGTCATGCTCTGGTTTTGCAAAACAAGCTTCCAAAGCAGATAAAACAACTCGAAGAAGAATGGCTCAAAACTAATGCAAAAACAAGACAGTTACACCCTTGCCAAGCTTTTTGGATGACCTCAAAGTTAAGGAGGGGACACGAAGAATCTCACACCCAATCTCGCTAGGCATGAGCAAATGTCTAATCAAACCACTAGATCAGAATCGATAAGAACAATTGTCTAGGGAGGGATGGTTTTTAACCCTCAAGAAAATCAGGTTCTGTTAGCAAGGTTTGTAATTAGAGGCTTTATGATAGGGAATGAGTTGTGGAAGCAATTCCTCTCCTACACTAGGAAGGAGGATCTGGAAGGAAACAACCTAAAGGAGCCAACCATAGAAGCCTCAAAATCTCACACGAAAACTTCCTTGAGAATCGATGGAGCTCATTACAAGTTCGATAGCAAGATGCTCAAATCGATACCTATCTAATAATGCTTAGCATACAAAAGGGCATGTCTGATGCAAATCCAAAGTCTGCTATTGATAATCCCCCTTGACTGCATTGACTGAAACTTCTACCGTTGATGCGCCCAATTCATTTGTGTCACAATTAGATGTTATTTTAGATGTTATTAGATGCTAGAGTCGACCCTCAAGCGTCCTCAAGTTAACAGCAAGCATATATCCAACTTTCTTGATTGAAGTTATGGAAACAAAAGTTGCATTCCTTGAACATGTTTGATCAATATACAATTCTTTGTGATCTTTTGGGAATACAAAACCTTTCTTATGTTCCACTTTTGCCCAACAATACATCATCCAACATGTTTAATGGGGTGCTAGCTCGCTCAGATTTCGAAAACCATTTTTAATATTTCATCATATGATTGGAACTAACAAACCACATCACAGGACATATTTTGAAGCATCGGTGCCCAGGATGGATTGCAATAAAATGGATGCTCTGATTTCCATGGCCCAACATGTAGTAGAACAAGTGCGAAAAAGTGATGGCGAGATAGTGAACTTGAATGCAAAAGCTCATGGAATTACAGAGCACTAAAGAGCTAAATAAAACATTGGGGGAGATAAAATTATACCCGAGTCAATTGAATCGGGAGTTGCTGGCCAGTCATTGCTTTGAATGATTGGATGATTTCATGATTGAATGAAACCCCAAACCCTAAGCCTTTGACAATTACAAAGAAGCTGGAGAGACGTGAAATGCCATGTTGCTTCGACCTCTGAAAATACCTTTAATTAGTTAAATCACGGTTAAAACCCAAAAGAAAATTTTCCATCGTATTTCAAACCAAATTCTCACTTCATAGCTCCATAATCATGACCAAGAAGACAAATTTACCTTTATTTACATTAGTCATTTATTACCTATTTTCAATGTCCCCGTCTACGATTGGTTCTTCTTCTAAAGCTGCAGAAAAAGGCACCAATACATCAAACCAAGATATTTCCTGTTGTAAATGAGCCAAAAAATATACAACATTTCCTCCTTCAACCAAGAGGTTCCAAGGCCAAATCGACCAGTTACTGTGTCTTGGCCATCTTCATAGAATTACAGCTCCTCTAATTGTATTACACATGCAACAGTAAAAGCCGAACATCGTGCTAATTTTCCATGGTTAAGGTGTTATTAGTTTATGAAGGTTTTCCATTTATGGGGGGGTGGGCCAAATAATGCATAGTTTAATATTTGGAAGAAAAAAACAACCATAGCTCTAATCAGACTTGAAAATACTTGTCAAACTTTTGGACATTATCAGAATACTCAAATCTACCAGAAATCCTTCTAGGTCAAGCTCCAAAATGTTGAGAAATATTTTGGTGTTTAACTTTAAACTTCATACACAGTGATCCAACTGGCATACAGCTTAAGTAGCTCAAAATGCAATTAAAGCGCCATAAAATCAAGAAAAAGGTTTCAATACTCACCCAAGCACGGAAACCAGCTGAAAGGCTCCATAAAGAGGAAAAAGTAACAATCCCGTAGCCTAGCACAGGTAATAGAAGATATCATGTAGCTTTTCTTAGTTCCTACAGAATAACAAACGATCCACTTCAAAATGTACATAAAGAAGAAAGGGCATTCTTACCAACAGCCAAACAATCAATTTGCTTGTTGCAAAAACTGCTGAGTATTTATTTCTCTTCAGTATTATCCATATTTTGTGCTGGAGCTGAAACACATGAATTAAATGTACATCGTAATGCATGTTTAAATTATATCTCAATATTTTCCTGCAAGAAACCAGCACTAAAATCTTTATAAGAATCGACTGTTACCTTATGATGATACATTACAGCCGATTTAAGAGCTCCACCATAGTGAGAAGTTGATTGCATAGCAATATATTTGAAGTAAACTTCATATTCATCCACATACAGCTGCACAAATCTTACAAATGCATCCATGTAAGGCCTACTCGACTCAATTGCAATCTCTAATTTATCCTTCAGAGCGTTATGACCTTCCTTCAAGTGAGTGAGAGCAAGTTCCTTGAAATGCCTCAATCCTTCACTTCTTAATATTTCCATGAAATTGGAAACAATTAGAATCCCGTGCTTCCCCTTCTTCAGAGAATATATCCAGAGATCCTCAATATTCTGATTTCACCATGTTCATAGCTTTAATGAAATTTTAGATCATCAGAGAAACAACGATTGCAATCAGGTATCAAGCCTCCACAGGGATGAATTTTAGATAAGCAGAAACATCACCTGAATGAGTAGTATACAACCTTTGACAGCCAAGGGTGGAAGCCACTGCTTATAAGTCTGCTAGTAAATGTATGGTAGAAATGATAGAACATAAAGATTGATCATTGTCAGAGCAATAGAAACTAAAGTCGTATTCCTCATGTCACGAAGTATTCAGTGTGAGTGCATGATTCAAGCATGGTAGGAAAACTTATGTTTTATCTATATTCTGAATATAGTAGTAAATGATAAATGATATGATTGATCATTTTCACATAGAAAATCACCAGATCAAACGCCATTATGTTTCTAATTGATATACATATATACAAACCCACCTTGTCAAGTTCCTCTTCCTTTAACTTTAAATGTTGTTGCAACCGAAGTACAGATTCCTGAAATAGAAACAATTTACTTAACAGCGCATACAAACGGTAAGTATTACTGGAAACAATGTTTATTTACAGTTCAGGAATAGATACACCTCACCTCAGCTACATGAAGCACATTCTGTAATTTAGCCATGCTTGTTCTCTGATTTTCTGATGTTTGTTCCAACTTGAACACAAATAAATGGAAACCTCCATTTATTAGTAGCCTCAAAAAAGAAGCATGCTTTCCTTAGTAGAGTTCACAGACAACCCTCTTATGCTAAATGAAACTTTGATTTAGTACTAGCTTTCAACAAAAAGCCTGCTTTTCTTAGTAGAATCCCCAGACAACCACCTTATGCTATTATTCTAATAACTCTATCAAATAATGCAAGATATATCTGAATATTTAAAATACCTTCATAAGAGAAATAAGAGAGGAGCGTGAGACGAGAGAATGCATAAGGATGTGGATAATTTTTTAATTGACACAAATATACAATTAACAGGAAACCGCAATACAGCATATAAATTTTTTCGTATAAAAACCACTGAATATAAGGACATCAGGAAATCCTCGTGTCCAAAGGATTCACATAAGCAACCACAGTATGCTCTTGTTAAATGAATAGATGATCGAGATTGGCTAAAGGTAAATTCGAATTGAAAGAACATATTTGAAGTATCATGACTGAGTGTGTACTCTGTGTAAAGTAATCAAACAAGAAAGATAGGAAATCAAGAGCATATTTTTTATAGCATACAGGATGGTCGGATACGAACCTACTTGTTCAACCTCAAATGCTTGTTGTTGCTGAGTATTTTCCAACATATTGATGTGCCTTCTCAAATCATCTACTTCTCCACTTCTTCTTACCAAGATTTCTTCAAGTTCCTTGGCCTGTAATGTCAGATTCCTTCAAACAACTGCTTATACTCTAACAATGAGATTAAAATTGAATAGAATGAACTGAAGTGATGTAAAACAACCACAGAAATGATCGTTTAATAAATCACAGAAGCTGTAAGATTTATATGCAATGTTCATTGGGATGTTAAAAACTAACAAGATTAAGCTCCATATTCAACAACCTAACCAAATCTGCTCTCTGTCTTTGGATTTAAATCTGTTGATACCAATGGTTCTATTACTTGATCTACTGCAGTAAACCAAACTTTTTCTAGACGTAGCACTATACTAAATGCACTAGTTCTGTTTCCTAATCTCTAGAACATGCCATTTCTTATCCACAGCAATTTTGATTTCTTCGCTTGCAAATTTAAATCCTAAAAGAGACATCCAAAAGTAGTTCAAGGCATCATACACACCTAATCCTCATTTAGAAAAATTTTCATTCTTCATCACGTGTAAGAAAAACAATAAGCATTGAACTTTAATAAAACACATGGTCATAGGAGTGGCATTGATACAATACTGACTATGAAAACGGAATTTGAGTTAATACTCTGCAAATTACCATTGCTTGTTCTTTAGCTATCTTCAGTTTGTGGTTTATCAGCCTTCCTCCATTGCTTTGCTAGAACCCAATACAGGAACACAGTTACACAGTTTTAGATTTTAAAACTTAGATAACAAAAACTGATTATTTGTCATTGTTTACATAAGCTCCTGAAAGAGAGATTTTAATTGGAACAGTATTGTGCTAAACAGGAAAAATTCAACACGAATCATAATTAGCAATAGCAAGTTGTATAAAATAGAATCTGGTTATCAAGCAATCCAGTTAAAGCTTTTGACTTTCTTCTTGTTTACTGTCACATATGCCTCCCCATGTGGCACAATTTTTAACTTACTTCATAGACTTAGAGTTATTCAGTTAATCCAGAATTTCTACTGGGAAGAAGTTATCAATTACCATATTGCAGTAAATTCGTAAAACTTTTGAAGAAAATATATCCACTGGGACAAAAAGGAAAAAGGCTTGAGCAATTTATCAAGTATTATAGACCAGAATAACCTGTAATTCCCAAATTCTTTTGCAAATATGTCGAACTAACATAAACATATCTCAGAGGCCGATCCATATCACAACATACGTCAAAGATTGTTTATAAAAATAGTAAAACACTAAATTTCAGTAATGCCCTTGTGCAGTACTTCATCTGATACTCTAGATCGAATGGCATAATGTATGGAAATAGTGAATTTTATCTTTTGGCAATTGTGAAATATCAGACTTAAAATAAAAGATGAAGCACACATCAATGACAATGATTGCAGATATTACTACCTCCAATTGTTGTATCTCCTTCTGAAGAAATATTATCTCCTTATCATTCTGACTAGCATACAAATCCGTTTCCCCCACTCTTTTTTCTGGAGACAAACTTAGCACATACGATACAGCTTTTGAAAGTAAGAAACTAAAGAGGTCAGTTATGGATTAACCATCATAGAATATATCTATCTATCTATATATATATATAACAAATTCTTGGACCTTGTTATACTATTAACATTAACATGATCTACTGAAAACATAAATAATTCTATGATCAGTCTCAAATAGGTAACGTCCAAAAAACCTAAAAAAACGTTATGACTAGTTTTATGAGGATTCCTTGACATTCTCGTCAATTCTAGCTAGGAGAGTTCATTTTAGGAGAGAAAAGAACATAACATTATCATATTCCTAATTTGAAAATGGTGGGATAAGGTTTGGAAATATGTTTTCTAAATTTAGTCTTGGCATAAAATGCAAAGTAACAATGTTGTAGAGAACTGTAATTGCTGAATTCAGACCAAAAAAAACCCGGAAAACTTCAGTTCATGGATTAACCACAAAACCTTACGTAGTGAGATTGTAAGGTAAAGACGAAGCAATCTTCTCATGATGTACACCTCCAATTTGAGATGATCAATACATAAATTTATTGGAAACGCCATGCCAATAGGCCAAATGTACGTTTTATAGAAGCCATACAGCTGTGCACATGATTCTTATCCACCTTTCTTATAAGCTAAGTACATAATCTATCATCAATATGAAAAACGGCATTCTCCATTCGTCTGAAATTCTGACACGATCAGTACTGAGAGTGGATGCATATCCATTGGTCATTGGAAATCAAAACGAATGTTCTTCATCATGTGAAAATTTAGACATTTTTTATGCTAAAAAAACTAAGAAAACAAAGATAATAACAAAGAGTGAAAGAAAATATTTTAGCCAATAAAATCAATCAAGAGAATTTCTTTACAAAAGGGAACAAAGAGCAAGACTGACAGCAATATCAAAAGATTCAAGCGGATGCTTCACTGAGAGAAGGAAATATTGATATTGATTATCCACGCTACATGAAAGAAATGAGGTGGATTACTTTTAGAAAAAAAGGATTTTTCTACTTAAAATTTTAAACTCGGATAATTAGTTACCGAAAGAAATGTTTCAAAAGCAATCTGATTTACTTCAAGATTGATATTGAATAGAATTTCTGGATTTAGCTCACATATAGAAGAAATCGAGAAGATCAAAGAAATCCGTCCGACTGTAAAGACCTTCCGGTAGAAGTTTTACGGGGGGGGGGAAGCTTTTGAATGCGGTTACCTAAGGAGAGTATGACGTGCTGAAGTTCAAGAAGCTCGTTACGTTCGGGGCTTTCATTCGGTGAGGAGGAACGATCAGAAGGAAAGACTTGAGAAGTGTCAGAATAAGAAGAAGAAGAAGAAGAAGAAGAAGCGGAAATGAGCAAAATCGCCATCGCCATTGCCATCGCCATCGCCATCGCCAAAAAAGGATCAGGAGGGAAGCGAAGAGCTGGCTGGCTTCTGCTTCGTAGAATGGGAAATTCGCGAGGATACCGTTCCATTCAAAGCAAGAAATGCCCCAAAATACCCCTCGAAGTTCTTAGGGTTTGGGGAAAATACCCCTCTAAGGTTTTTTAGGGTTTTGGGCCATGTTCAACTCCCCCAAAACCCTAAAATCATGGTAGGGCTTTCTTTCTCATGTCCACTCGAAATCGTCGAATCGATCGATCAGATCAGATCGATTATGTTTCGCTCGATCTGCTTCTATTAATCCCCTTGCGAGCATTGCAGAGCTCGAATGGGCTCCCGATGCAGAATTCATCTGCGATGCACAGCTTCACAACTTCCAATGTTCGAGGACCGATGCCGATGTTGTTTGCCTAGCTCCCACTAGAAATCAGGGTTCTAATATATATACAAATACATAACGTATCCGCTATAATACAATGCTACTGTTTGTCTGTGTTTTCAAGGTGTGCTATTAGAGAGGGCATTGTAATAGAGAGAATAGTACATACAAAGAAAATTATATTTATAAAGGGCATCAACATATAACACCCTTCTAATTCATCGCGTTCTAATAGAGAGGGCATTCTGTTAGAGCATATACAGGTATATATGTATATATATATATATATATATATATATATATATATTAACACCCTTCTAATTCATCACGTTCTAATATAGAGGGCTTTTTATTAGAGCAGATACAAATTTGTGTGTGTGTGTATTACAAATACATAACGTATCCGCTATAATACAATGCTACTGTTTATCTGTGTTTTCAAGGTGTGCTATTAGAGAGGGCATTGTAATAGAGAGAATAGTACACACAAAGAAATTTATATATATATAAAGGGCATCAACATATAACACCCTTCTAATTCATCGTGTTCTAATAGAGAGGGCATTCTATTAGAGCAGATACAGATATATATGTATATATGTATATATTAACACCCTTCTAATTCGTCGCGTTCTAATAGAGAGGGGATTCTATTAGAACAGATACAAATATATATGTATATACATATATTAACACCCTTCTAATTCATCGTGCTCTGATATATATATATATATATAATCGGAGCCCAATGGTGGCAAGCATGCCATGTCTGGTGATTAGAAGATTGCGGATTCAGTATGAGTAAAGGAGAGAACGAATCTGCATCTGTGGCCTACCGGATCGCAGAGGAAGGAATACGAGTCAGGATTTGTGGAGATGGTTTCTCGATGGGATGGAACTGGAGATCGACGCGAAGAGTCGATCGTGACCGTAGTCATGTCGTCTTATCCTTGGCGGAACTCGGTTATTGGCTCCCCAGAAGAAATGGGGTTTTTGAACTTCGTCAGAATACGGCTCGAACCATGACCTATCTGCAAGTAGCTCCTATTTTTCTGTATTAACAATTTCAAAGCCCAGTAAACAACAACAACAACAATAATCATAATAATGTTTTTATCTTCTTTGAGATTGTAGCCTTTTAGCACCCGTTTATAACTAATGACAGGATATCTTCACAAATATAATAATAATAATAATCATCATAATAATAACATCAAACGTATAGTTGTCTAGAAGCCCATCGTAACGCTGCACAAAACTGTCTGTATACAAGCACGTATATACTGTCGAGGAAACCATGAAAAATAATGGCCTAATTATTATTATATATATATATCTAGATCAATGTTGTTACATACGTAGCATACCGTACGCGTACAATATGTATGCTGTTTATTTTAGAAATATTTAATAATAATTATATAAATATGCTAAATAGTTATACAAATTTACAATTGACTAAACCTCCATTTTCCCTAGAGTTTTTCCATATTCCATTTCTCGATATCGGTAAATTTATAGAACCTTAAATTATAGAAAACTCAAATTTAAAATTCAAGCCGATAGAATGACTAATATTCACTTTGAAGTTAGGATAACAGCCCTAGTCAAAGAATATTTTTGATATTTTTAAAATCGAACATTAAATACATGCAGAATACGTTTATAACATTCGCTCGTAACATTCACAAACGTTTATAAACTTACATTCCGTGCTTGCAAAAACTAGAAGCTTTCGAATGTTACGTTCTCTGTATATGTAATATACCATACGCATTTGCATTCGTGCATGTTTCAATCAAACGTGTATGGTAGGCAAATCATCTTCAAGTTGAATTGGATTAACAAGTTGGAAAAATATATATAAAGATCAAATTTTCAAAAAATGACCACGGTCTATATTATATAACGATCGAATGACATGTCATCACATGTTATGTAGGAGAGAGTGAGTATTGGAAGGGAAAAAAAAATATATATATATATATATATATATAAAGGGAAAAAAAAAATCACTTCCAATATAAAGGGAAAAAATTGAAAATAAAATGAAAACAGGAAAAACAAAGAACATGCATTTTTTCCTTCTCGAAGATTTTCAGACGTTTGAATCCTTGCACAAACACATTTTTTAGGTTCTATGTGTATGCATTTATACGGATTGGTTGGCGTGGAACGAGATCAGACACGAGCACGATTTTTCCGCTCGGATTCCGTTCTTTTATTTTCATGCCACCTCTCACGACATCTTGCCATGCGGCCCCCCGCCCGTTTCACACTGACCGAGGGCCGAAAGAGCCTACGGACGCACGATGCGTTTTCCAGAACACGATTCCGATCCGATGCTTGAAAAGTGCGGCAAAAGCCAACATAAAGAAGAAGAAGAAGCAGAAGCAAGAAGAAGCAAAAGCAAGAAGAAGCAGAAGAAGCAGTAGCAGAAGCACAAGCAGAAGAAGCAGTAGCAGAAGCAGAAGAAGCAGAAGCAGAAGCAGAAGCAGAAGAAGCAGAAGCAGAAGCAGAAGCAGAAGAAGCAGAAGCAGAAGCAGAAGAAGATGATGATGAAGAAGAAGACTACGACTTGAACTTAGAACATGGGTCAGTCAAACTTCCGGTGCATCGATGGAAGTTGTCCCAATGTACACACACACACAATACGGAGCTTTTACTGTGCCCGAAAAGGACAAGGGCACGATTCGGAGTGCCAAAAGAAGAAGAGGACAGGGTCAAAAAGGAACAAGGACTTTAGGGCACAAAGGCCCACCCCTAAACCCTAAACCCTAAACCCTAAACCCTAAACTGTAAGACTCGTATCCTTAAACTTTAAACTCTGAACCCTGATCCTTAAACTTTAAACTCTGAACCTTGAGTCCCTAAACCCTAAACTTTAAAACTTAAACTCTAAAACCCTAAACCCTAAGCTTTAAACCCTGAAACCCTAAAAACCTTAAACCATAAAACCCTAAACCTTGGACATGTAACCATAAAACCCTAAACCCTCCACCTTAGACCCTAACCCTTAAAACCTAAACCCTAAAACCCTAATACCTAAAACTCTAACCCATAAACCCTTAAACCCTTAAACCCTAAACCCATGATCTCTTAAACCCTAAACCCATAATCCCTTAAAACACTTAAACCCTCAATCCTAGACCCTTAAACCCTTAAACCCTAAACTCTCACATGGCATCTTCTCCCTCATTCCAACCCGTTGCATCGCAGCTATGGAAGTCGTCTCTTTCCCTCCTAACCTTTTTGGTCTTTCATTCACAGCTCTCTCGGCCGTATTCTCCGAGCATGCGCTCGCACATTTGAAGATCGCAAGGATCAAATGGTGAAATCAACGCCGTGAATCCGAATCGACGGAATGTTCTCATTAAAATCAGACATTGCAAATTAACGCCTACTCTCATCTTCCACTAGAAGTTAACACCCAGTTGATTTCCTTTGTATATCATTTAATCGATTCTATGCCTGATCACGTGCCACTGATCGATAACATGTCTTTGTGTGTGTGAATGTGAAATGCATGCCGGCAAAACATGCTACCGAATCCGTATGTTCTCGTGGCCTGTTTTTCATTCATTCATTCATTCTTTCTTTCTTTCTTCCGTCCGTTTCAGCCCGTACGCTTGGTGTGAAACCGTCGATACGAAGCACGATGGCTGGCCTCGGAGGCCACAATTGTTTACGGAGTCTGTCGCTCCAAAGCCTCGTATTCGCTCCATCGACGAGGGTTTTTTTTTTATTTTATAGATTTTGTTTTGCTTTCTTTGTTTCCCTGTAAATTAAGATTCATCGTTAGGAATACACCGTCGAAATTACATACCAATGAGGTTCTTTCAAAGCCTCGGGTATTATTTGTGCCATCGATTCGCCCCTCGACCAGGGATTTTTCTATTAGAAATGCAATGTCAAAACTAATTAATCTTAATTGATTCTCTTACTATGTTCGATTAACAAAAGTTGGTACTTTTTGTGTCTAATTAATCTATGAACACGTTAAATTTGGTGTTAATTGAGCTCTAATCAATCAATTAAGTTGATGTCAATCGATTAATTGAGCGCTAATTAATTTATTAAGTTGAGATTAATGGAGCTCCCGGTTAACTGATTTGGTGATACTTAAGTAATTTGGTGTTAATTTTCAAACCTAGGGTTTAATTTCTAACATTTAGTTTTAGTGGGCATTAAAATGCAATTTATAATTTTCTTTGGCGCCTTTTTGGGGTCATTTTTCCCATTTCCAAATGCTCGCGTTCGTTCCATCGATCGAAGCATTTGTAAACATTTTCTATTCCTTTTCAATGTAAATCGAGACTCATCGCTAGCGATACGATGTCGAGATTTTTACGCGATGCGGGGGTTCAAGAGCGCGAGAAGATTTAAGACCATTCATTCATTGAGCATTGACACTGTCGTTTCTTCCTGCGATTGCGCCCCGAATTCCACACACACACACAATTGGAACAAGCAAAAGAGAGCTCCCAATGAAGAGGGCAGTGGAAAATGCCCTTTAACTACACATAATTGGCCCAAGTCAGTGCAGCATATAATGTGTGTGTATGTATATGTATCTATATAGAGAGAGAGAGAGATGCAAAGCAAATGTGTCAAGCATTTGCATCACCATCATCACCATCACCATCACCATCACCATCACCATCACCACCATCACCACCACCACCACCACCTCCACCATCATCATCATCATCATCATCATCATCATCACCATCACCATCAGCATCACCATCCCCATCATCATTATGCAGGAAATTGGGGAACCAAAACATGGGCTGTAAAAGGGGGGACACAAAGTTTCTGGAGCTACAAATGCATGCTACCACATACATCCATCCATATGCATGTACACATACATACATACATACATACATGCATACAGACATATACGCCCATGTTGCATGCGCACGTGCATGCATGGTATGCATGGTATTTACCATTCCGCGGCATTCGTCGGTAAAATCCTCGAACCCCGAAGAGAATCCGAACGAAACGCATCACGTAAAAACGCATTCTTCTCTGGTCTCATAGGTTCATACGTGACCCTCGAAGACGGTAATCAAATCTATCGATCTATCGATCTATCTATGAATCTATCGATCAATGCTGTGCATGGCATGTATGGCATATGGATGCATGTCTGGCGTTGCTGCTGGATGGCATGCATGGCATGCATGCATGCATGCTCTGCATGGCATGTATGCATGTGTGTATGTATGCATGGCATGTATGCATGTATGTATGTATGCATGGCATGTATGCATGTATGTATGTATGCATGACATGTATGCATGTATGTATGTATGCATGGCTGATGCCTAAAAATGGAAGGAGCCCAAATTTAGAGCCGCCATTTCTATTTTTGGCGGCGGAAAAGCGGCGGCCAAAAAAGAAAAAAAAACAAAAAAACGGGAGCCAGAAAAAAAAGCAAAAAAAACAACGTGTCAAATAAATCTGTAGCCCCAGTCAAAGGACAAAGAAAGAGAACAAAAAGCTCTTTTTTTTTTCCCTTCCTTTTCTTTTTTCTTTTTTGTTATTAACTAAATTTCTTTCTTTCTTTTTGTGTTTTTTTCCTCTTTTTTTCTTTTTTTCAGAACTAGTTTCCCGGCTGCGTGTCTTATTTGAACAAACAGAACAAACGAGAGAAGAAGCAGAATCCTAAATAATTCTAAATAATTCTAAATAAGTGATGAGTCTTTTACAATTTTACTTAACTGAAGAAGAAGCAGATGAATAGCTCATCCTGGTCCGAGACTTGAAATAATTCTAAGTAAGTGATGATTCTTTTACAATTTTACTTAACTGGAGAAGAAGTAGATGAATAGCTCATCCTGGTATGAGACTTTTTTTTTTGCAGTACGACGTTACAGATAATTTGGAAGCTAAGGTGCTCAAAGTTGTTTAAAAGTTAAACAAATCCTCTCTGGCAGAAGCCATTGTCGATATAGGGGTCAAATCTTATATATACCCCGAAGGCGATTTATGATAATTTTCAGTTTCATTTTGAGCAAGCAGAAAAGCTATGACATTGCTTCCATGGACAGTGAGATAGTCACCCATTTTATTTGTTGGTACAATATCTAAAACCATATATACGCCCCCCAAATGGTTATTCCCTCCGTCGTAATTGTTCTCGAAACAGCTGGTAACTACATCTGTTTACACTTGTTTATGACGGATGATAAGTAGTATAATCTTCATAAAAAAGAAGGGATAAATAAATAGGTAAAACGATAAAAAGAACGCCTCACAAAAGTGCATCAAAATTACATTTTAGCGCCCACTAAAACTAAAACAATCAAGCCGGCGCATAGTTTTAATATATCGACGCTCGATGAAAATCGAATTAATCAACTGATCAACGCTCAAGCAATTGATGAACGCGTTGGTCAACGACAAACTTCTGCTAATCAAACACAGAAGGGAATCGATCGGGATGGATTAATGCGAAACGATGAAGAACAGAATCAATTAACCTTACACTAGCTGAAGGAATCGGGTGTTAATTCTCGGGGGCAGACGAGTGCAAGCATTGATTCGCAATTGCTGATTGCAGTAGGCGTTAAAATGTAATTTATAATTTGGTCAGGCGTTTTGGTTTGTGCACGTATAATACGTATAAGGGGATCAATCGAGTCGGAGCGCGAGATTTGAAAGATTAAACTAAGGAGGAAATTGAATCGGGGGGCTCGGTTTCACACGGGGCGGTCCGAACGGACAGCTTCTGTTTCTGTGTAACTAGAGCTTGTTGTCCGAACCAAGGGAAGAAAGTTCGGTTAGTTAGTTAGTTAGTTAGTTAGGGTTCAGGTTTCTATGAACAAACTTGCCTCACATACATACATCAGAAACACAGATATCAGACATCAAACACACACACACACACACGCACACATATACATATCTTGGTTAAGCTATGTATGTAAATATAGTACTAGTATTCAATGCATGTATGCATGCGTATGTATATAGATCCATATGTGTGTGTATGCACTATATTCATAGGACAACTCTAAAATATATGGTGATAAAATATAATATATGCTTATACTTTGGAAGGGCACATAAACAAACAATATGTATAACTTAAGCTGGAACTTTTAAAAACTATAGGAAATGTCTTCCACGGCTAGCTGGCAAAAAGAAGCCCTAAACTAAAAAAAACCCTAAAACTCGAAGAGCAGAAATTACAAAGGAAAACAAAAATCCAAGAGAATAAATCCGCATCTATAAGTAAAACTTCCTTTTCGGTAATTAGCGGTCGTCATTTTAAAACAATTGAATTACTTCGTATGTTCGGAAGGGGGGATTTAATAAATTAAGCCCCCCGTTTTTAATTTATTTTCTCTTGGTTTTTATTTAATTCAGCACGAGCATCACCACCATCGCCTTCATCACGACCATCAGCACCATCACCATCATCACCATCACCACCATCATCACCGCATCACAGCATCACCATCCTCACCACCACCACAATCATCACCATCCTCACCATCACCACCACCATCATCACCATCCTCACCATCACCACCACCATCATCACCATCACCACCATCACCACCATCACCACCATCACCACCATCACGATCATCACCACCATCACCATCACCATCATGATCATCACTGCCATCATAATCATCACCATCATCATCAGAATCATCAAGATCATCATCATCACGACCATCACCATCACCATGATCATGATCATCATCACCGCCATCATGATGATTATCACCATCATCATCACATCACCATCGCCACCATCCTGATCATCACCATCGCCACCATCATGATCATCACCATCGCCACGATCATGATCATCACCATAACCACCATCATCATCATCACCATCATTATCATCACCACGGCCATCAGCACCACCAGCATCATCACCACCATCAGCACCACCAGCACCACCATCATCATCACCATCACCACCACAATCACGACCATGACCATCATCATCATCACAGCCGCCACCATCACCACCATGTCATGATCACCACAGTCACGATCATCAGCATTATCAGCATCATCAGCATCATCAGCATCATCAGCATCACCACCATGACCATTATCATCACCATGACCACCATCATCACCATGACCACCATCATCACTATCACCACCATCACCACCATCATCACCACATCATGATAATCACCACCACCACCACCGTCATCATCATCATCGTCAGAGCTTCTTCTTCCTTCTGCTTCTGCTTCCTTCTTCTTTCCTTCTACTTAGCTTCTTCATCTTCTTCCTTCTGCTGCTGCTTCTTCTTCTTCTTCATTCTGCTTCGGCTGCTTCCTTCCTTCTTCCTTCTTCCTTCTGCTTAGCCTATTAATAACCATTACTAAATCGTCCTCTGTTTTCCTAACATTAACTGCGGATATAAATAGATGGATGAATGCATACATGCATGGAACGCATGCAGATTCATGCAACGCAGGCATGGCCATGGAGCCATGGATCGTACACATCCATGGCGCTGAATCAGACAGAAAGAACAGAACAGAACGGAACGGAACAGAAGAGAACAGAACTGGAAGCTGTGTGGGCTTGAATTGATGCGGAAAAATCTTTCGGTCTTCTCTTCTTTACTGTTATCCATGGGCATTATTGTTACTTAAGTCGCGATATTCTCAGAGAATTGAGCTCCAGCACGCCATAGCCGTCGCTCACTCACTCACACACAACACAGACTCTCTCGCTCTCTCTCTCTCTCTCTCTCTCTCTCTCTCTCTCTTTCTCTCTCTTGTCTATGTCTGTGTAAGAAATCTATGGCCTTCTTCCTTATTATATATGTCTAAGTAGCTACCTAGGCTGCTACTATCTCCGGGTTTAATTAACTCGGGCAATCAATTTGAGCTCTCAATCTCATCGATCTCTGCAGAGATGATGCCATCATCTAACTAAGATCAATCCAATTCTAACTGAAGATATACATCTCTCGGAAGCAGCAGCAGCAGCAGCAGCAGCAGTAGCAGAAGAAGGAAGAAGGAAGAAGAAGGAGAAAGAAGAAGGAAGAAGAAGAAGGAAGGAAGGAAGGAAGGAGAAAGAAGAAGCAGAAGAAGGAGAAGAGGATGACGCAGAAGAAAGCAAAGAAGTATAATGTAGAGAATGAAGCAGCAGAAGAAAAGAAACCAGCTATGGTGAGCTGCTTCTAGGCATATAGGCTGCTCTGCTTCCCCACCATAGCCACCATTTTCTGCATACGCAGTAGAGCTCATAAATTTGTGGGCAGATTGTTAGTGTTTTGAATTCGATACTTAGCACTACTTGATAGCTGCAGCTATGGAGTCCGAGCTTTCTTCTCCTTCTCCTCCTTCTAGTCTTCTTCTTCTTCTTCTTCTTCTTCTTCTTCTTCTTGCCCACAGCGCAGATTTATGATTCTCTCTGTTTTCTTCTTCTTTCTCTGCAGATTTCTGGTACAGAAATCGCGCCTGTAGAGAGGTAGAATCGAGTTCAGCGAGCTCCGGTGGGGATGATGATGGAAGAAGCCATGGCGGCTGCCAGGTTCTTGATGAAGCTGCCATCGGATTACAGTACGCAGAGTACGAGCATATCCATGGCGCCTGCATCTCCATCTCCATCTCCATCGCCTTCTTCTTCTTCTTCTTCATCATCATCATCATCATCATCATCATCTTCTTCTTCTTCTTCTTCTGCAGAGATCTGTCAGTCATCGTCCCAGAACAGCGACCCATCCAGAATCTCTGCGAGCCTCGGAAAACCCTACGCTGAGGCTAGCGACAGCAGCAGCCATGGCGGCTCGCAAGCTCCTCGATCCAAAGAGGCTGTGAAGAAGAAGAAGAAGAAGAATCAGAGCAGGAGCTCTAGCAGTGAATCCATGGCCGCCACCACTCCTTCTTCTTCTTCTCCTTCTTCTTCCGTTTCTGCTTCTTCTGCTTCTTCTGCTTCGTCTGCTGCTGTTCCTGATGATGATGGCCATGGAGGGGAAGAATCAAATGCAGAGAAAGCTATGGAAGCGGAAGCAAGCTATAAAGCTATGAGCGAGAACCTATCTGCCGCTTCTTCTTCTTCTTCGACTTCATCGTCTTCTCCTTCTCCTTCGTCTGCGTCTTCATCTTCATCTTCATCTTCATCTTCATCTGCAGCTTCATCTTCATCTTCATCTTCGTCTTCATCTGCAGCTTCATCTGCAGCTTCATCTTCATCTTCTTCGTCTTCATCTGCAGCTTCATCTTCATCTTCTTCGTCTTCATCTGCATCTTCATCTTCATCTTCTTCGTCTTCATCTGCAGGTTCAGCTTCATCTTCATCTTCATCTTCATCTTCATCTTCATCTTCATCTTCATCTTCATCTTCAACTTCGTCTTCATCTTCATCTTCACCTTCGTCTTCATCTTCGTCTTCATCTTTATCTTCTTCGTCTTCATCTGCAGCTTCATCTTCATCTTCATCTTCTTCGTCTTCATCTGCAGCTTCATCTTCATCTACATCTTCGCCTTCTTCTTCATCTTCGGCTTCTTCTCTGCAGAGAAACAGCAATGAGAACACAGGAGCAATCATCAGCTTGGATCCCAACGCCATGGAATTCCGACCTTCTTCTTCCTCGCTACCTTCGCACAGTAACCATCGCCATAGCCTCCCTCCTCCTCCTCCTCCTCCTCCTCCTCCAACTCCTCCTGCTCTTCGTCACCATCGCCATCACCACCATCACCATCTCCATCGCCAAACCCTAATCCCCAAGATGCAACCTTTCCTCTCCCAGAGCCCCGAGCTGCAGCACATTCCCGAGCCTGCTTACCCCGCCATCGCCGCCGAGCCTTACCGTTACTACCCCAACTCCATCGCCGCCGCTCCTGCTTCCATGGCTCCTCTCAACGAGCCTGCATTCCCCAACGAGCTCGCCTTCTCGTCGTCGTCGTCGTCGTCGTCGTCTTCGTCATCATCAAGAAGCTCCGGCTATGGCGATGGCACGGATCAAGCGGCCGCAGCTCTGTCGCACGGCCCGTACCCTAACAATCTCTGCCCTAATCCGTCGCTCGCCCTTCTCTTCGAAGGCTCGTCTGCGCCGATCTCGCCGAATGCTCTGCTGATGCCGCCTCATCACGGCGAAGACAGCAATCTGCGCCTTCCTCCTCCCCACCATTTCTCTGCGAGCTTCAACCAGGCGAGCAGAGCCATGGCCGTGAGCTCCATGAGCATCCCCAGCCCGAGCATCTTCATCCACAAGCAGTTCCGCCCCTGCCATGGCACCGCCGTCATCAAGGAGCACATCTCCAGATGCCTCCTCATCACCGGCTTGCCCGCCCCAAACCCTAACCCTAATCTGAGCAGGAGGAAGCTGCGCGCGGAGATGGAGTCCAAGTGGGGCGCCGTGCAGGCTCTGCAGTGCGGGAAGCTTCCAGAAGGCCTGGTCTGGGTTCAGTTCTACGATCTGAGAGCCGCGAAGCAAGCTCTCATGGACATGCAAGGCCAGCATTTGCTGAGGCAACAGCAGTTTCAGCAGCAGTTCAAGCACTTCATCGATCTTCCTCATCATCATCATCATCATCATCATCTTCATCCTCCTCCTACTCCTCCTGCTCCTCCTCCGCCTCCTCCTCACCTTCATCATCATCATCATCATCATCAGCATCAGCATCAGCATCAGCATCATGCCATGGCTCCTTCCACCTTAAATCTGGAGATCGGCGGCTCTGCGAGCGATCGGAGGTCATTTGCTAATGCCGGGAAGGCAGACAATGGCTGTCGCGACGGTGATGCTGCTGCTCCTGGAGGCGATTGGAACGCTGAGGAATCTTCCGCCATGGATTGTGGGAGAGGTCTTCTCTGCGGAAACGTGGTCTGGGCGCAGTACATTGCAGCTTGGAGCATGCCAATCTGTTCAGATCAATGCGGTGATGGTGATGGTGATGGTGATGGTGATGGCGATGAGCATGATGGCGGCCATGGCAGCTACAGCTCTGCGCATCCTGACAACCATGGCACCTTGGTCTTGTTCAATGTCGGGGCCGAGGTGAACATGCAGGAGCTCCGAGAAGCGTTTGAGAAGTTCGGTAAGTTCCTTCTGCCTTCTGTCTGCCTTCTTGTTCGATTCGACCTGCTTATGGAATTGATCCAAAGCTTTAGCTGATGATGATGAAAACTTCCTGGAATCGATTGACTGATGGGTAGAAGGCTAGCCCTGCTTTCTTTGATTTGATCTGGTTATGCGAATCGAAGCTTAGCTGGTGATGATGATGAAGCTAAACTACCTTGAATCGGATCGATCGATCGAAGCCAAGTCCTGCTTTCTTTCGATTCGACCTGGTTATGGGAATTGAAGCTTAGAGCTTAGATGATGATGATGATGATGATGATGGAACTACCTGGAATCGATCGATCGATCAGTCATTGCCGTTCCACCGATTATGGATCGAAGCATAGATAGTAAATAACCTGCATGCAATCCATGGATTGATTGATCCGTCCATCGATTGAATGGAATGATACCTGTTAGGAGTAGACCCACTTGGGTATTTACACTCCGATGTAAAAAGGAGAAATGTGGCCTCGAAAGTGGATAGATATGGAGCTTACGTGATGCTGCTGCTGCTGCTGCTGATGATGATGATGATGATGATGGTGAAACTACCTGCAATTGATTGATTTATCAGTCATTTCCATTGTACTGATTATAGTTTGAACCATAGATAGTGAAATAACCTGCAATCCATGGATCAATTGATCCATCCATCAATCAATGCATCAACCGGATGGAATGATTCCTATTAGGATTAGACCCACCTTGTATTTACACTCCAAAGGGAGGCTCAAAGGAGAAATGTCGCCTTGAAAGGTGATACTTATGGAGGAAAGGATTCTGACCTGGGGACTTCTTATATTGCCCACATGGCAAAATGTACTTGCTGGCTTTCAATACCTATTGGGAAGCAGATTTCCAAGGGGGGGAAAAAGTTAGAGCTTGCCCTCCTTTTTGTTCACATTGGAAATGACACTATACTAGAGCATATGAGGGAAAAAGTAGCTTCTTACTGACATGGAGAAGGAAGAGAGGAGACATGACTGAAACTGCTACCAAGGCAATGATGCAATGGAGCATGACAAAGGAATCCTGAGCAAGAAACCTCCATGAATGGGAGCATGGAGGAGCATCGATCCAATCGGTATAATGCAAACTGATAAGACCATCCATCTTCTTTTCTCTCTTTCACCTGCCTCCATTGGGCAATGCTTTGGACATGAGCAAGCTTTCCATCACCACCATGATTCATGCTTTGGGAGTCTGTGTCTGTGGCATGATGTGTTTTCGCAGGCGATGTCCGAGAGCTCAGGGAAGCTCCGCTGAAGAAACAGCACAAGTTTGTCGAATTCTATGACTCCCGGGATGCGGAGGCGGCATGGAGCGCATTGAACGGGAAAGAGATCTGCGGGAAGCCGATGAAGATCGAGTTCAGCAGACAAGGATCGAGGCTGGGGAGCGTGGGGAGCCAGAAGCACAAAGCAGCAGCTGCCCAACAGGTTGAATACAGATCGAGCACTACCGGCACTACCAATCCAAGCGCTAACTTCAGCGGAAGTGATAGCGGCGGTGGCTATGATGCTACTTCTATGCCTCTTGTGAACCACCATGGTGAAGAAGGAGCTCATCTTGAGCATTGCAGCTGGATTGGTGACATGAAGGGCTTTCCCGAGCCCTACATCGGCTGGCAAGGCTATGGCACCACTCATCACTATGTGAGTTTCCCACCTCCATTGCTGGAATGGGGAGCTCCGCCGCATGCGGAGCAACCACCAGCACCGCCATTAGCACCTCGGCCGATGCTCATCCCTGGCATGCTAAGCCCACATCATCATCAGGCCCATAGATTCGTGGGCGATTTGCCGCCGATCTGCCCACCGAAGCCGATCTTCGCCGATCCCGATTTCGATCTCGATCCGCCTGAAGATGATAGCCATAGCCATAGGCGATCGAATCATCGGCGGAGCCGCGATCTGCACACAAGCCAGATGAACTCAGCAACAAGGAGGCGATCTTCAGTCAGCCGAAACCCAGCTCCGCACCCCAACGCACGACGAATTGCTGCGGTTCGTGCTGGGATGAATCGGATAGCTCAGATGCATCCAGAAAGCGCTCATCGGAGGGTCTTCCCTGTCCATCGAGGAGGAGGCGGGGGGCATCTGGTGCATTTCGAGTACAACGAAAGCGAGGCTTTCGTGCCCTCGACGAACCCGAGGACGACGCTGATGGTCCGCAATATTCCCAACAAGTATAGGTATGTAGCTGTCTATTGGCTCATCGGATGATCGTTCTTCGATTCCGGGGGCGCTAGCTAAGTAAGTCGATCTCGCGTTTCTCGTGTTCATATGTCAGCCAGCAGATGCTGCTGTCTTTGCTGGACAAGCATTGCCTGGAATGCAACAAGAGCGCGATTCTGATGAAGGAGCCCGAGTCCGCTTTCGATTTCGTGTACCTCCCCATCGATTTCAAGTATGGCAGTAATCTTTATACAGTTTTTTATGTACTTGAGAGACCCCCCCCCCCACCTTTTGGTACTGATTTGCTGCTGTTGCAATTTAAAGAGCCAGCCAGTACAGACTTTGGATTGATCGTTTCTTCCCGTTTTGATAACTCCGTAGGAATCGGTGCAATTTGGGATATGCATTTGTGAACTTCACTAGTGCCATAGCGACCCTCCGGTTTTACAAGTCGTTCCACGATCAAGCTTGGGAGGAGTTCAATTCGAGGAAGATTTGCAAGGTGGCATATGCCCGAGTTCAGGTAATCCTCACTTGCAACGAGAGAGCCGCATCCTGTATGTGCCTCCCTTGCACAACACTCTTTACTGTCACGCAGACTCATAATGGAAGTAAACATACCTTCAATGGCCATAGAACACCTTCCAAATCTTGATGCATAATGGTGCCTGTGTGATGTTCCCCATGACAAATTTGGGTCGGTCATAACAGCATCAGAAGAAGGCTACAAGTAGTTGATGTCGATCGAAGGGCTTGATGTTTTCATCTGAAGTTTACGAATGCGCACCAGAAACAGAGTATTTGCAGAAGGCATGAAACCATTGTGCGCCCAGATAGGTAAATGATTTGCTGCTGGGTGCCATTGAAACAGTCGGTGTTCATCAATCAGGGGAGCGATATTGTTGAGGTTGATTGAAATGCTGAAGAGCTTATTTCACTGAGACAATAGGTTTCATGTTGTTAAAGCTGGTTTTCGAGCATATGGGCTGATGATCGCTGTGAATGTGAAAGAAAACTCTGCAGTTTTTTCTGAGCAATTCTTCGATCCGTGTGAAAACTTGTTGTGTTTGCAATGCAGGGAAGGTTAGCTTTGGAAGATCATTTCAGGAACTCGAGGTTTGCTTGCGATACCGATGAGTATCTGCCGCTGGTGTTTGTGCCTCCGAGGAATGGGCTCGATACTCCTACAACAGCCCCTGGGGCAGCAAAACTGGGGCGGACTTACTGTGTCCCGAGCCGAGTCAATGCATCGAGAGCTGCCGATGGGGAGGGCAAAGTAGTGCAAGCGCAGGTGGAGTCTGAAGCTTCAGGCGGTGATGGTGGTATGGGATATGGTGAAGGTGCTGATTCTGCTGTTGATGATGCTACTGCCAGTGGTGTTGGTACTGGATATGGTGAAGCTGATGATGCTGCAGCTGTTAGTGGTGTTGGTAGGGGATATGGTGACGACGCTCGCCGCTGCGATAGAGATGGAGATGGAGATGGTGATGGTGAGCTGCAATGACTGACTGTTGAAGGAGAGATGCCCAAACCCTAGAGTGGGAGAAAGAAGAAACAAAACAACATGGAGGTGGGAATGAATGATCCAAGCAGATCAGATCAACTCATGGTTACTGATAACTCACTGTATACACCAACCACCTCTGCCATTGTATGATTCATGTGAAGGAGAGAGAGAGAGATCTAGTTAGGGTTGGAAGGCTATGGAGATGAGAGGTGTTTTGAGCTGACAGGGTTTCAACAGAGCTGAGCTCAATACACACAACACCCACATACATTATTACTGATATATACTCTGATTCATAGTTTTCTCCATTCATCTAGCAAGAAGAAGTGGTTTTTCTTTTAATTTTTTGCAGGAAATCCTGTACAGTTTTCTGCTTGATTCACTCTCATTGAGTTTTAACACCCACATACATTACAGATATATTCTCTGATTCATAGTTTTACCATTCATATCTAGCAAGAAGAACAAGAAGTGGCTTTTCTTTTCTTGTGTGCTTGATTCATCATCATTGAGTTTGATTACTTCTGCTGTCATAGCCTGGAACATCTTCCTGCTGTTCTGAAACCCTAAAAGCCCATCTGCTGTGCAGATAAAATCTAAACTCCTTACAAAGAACCCTAAATTCTAAACTCTGAACCCTCAACTATATCATGGATGAAATGGTGCAGAGTTTTGTTGCACACAATGTATGAACTGCTAAACCCTAATCCCTAAACCACTTCCAAACCCTAAACCATGAAATGCTGTATTAAGCCTTGTTACATGCAATGTATCTTGGCAGCTTACTAGTCCTCTTTAAACCCCTAAACCACCTTAAATCCCTTAAGCCTAAACCACTTCCAAGTCGAAAATCCTAATCCCTAAAGCTTCAGAAATGAAATGACTGAAGCTTTGTTACATACAATCATAAACCCGAAACCACTTCCATGCCGAAACTGCTAAACCCTAAACCAGTTCCGAACCCAAACCCCCTAAACCCTAACTCTTGTGGAATGATGTATGCAAAGCTTTGTTTAATTCAATGTATGCACTCCGTTTCAAGTGCTCTCTAAACCCTAAACCAGTTCCAAGCCCTAAAACCTAGACCCTAGAACTAAACCATGCGTTAAACCCTAAACCATCTTACACTGGCATCCCTTAAACCCTAAACCATCTTACCCTGGCGTCTCTCAAACCCTAAACCATCTTACACTGGCATCCCTAAACCCTAAACCATCCTACACTGCCATGCCTAAACCCTAAACCATCTTACACTCCCATCCCTAAACCTTAAACCATCCTACACTCCCATCCCTAAACCCTAAACCATCTTACATTACCACCCTTAAACCCTAAACCATCTTTACGCTGCGATCGCTTAAACCCAAAACCATCTTACAGTGCTATCCCTAAAACCCTAAACCAGCGAGACTTTTGAACGGTCCGTGCAGGTATTTGTCGAAATCGGGCGGAACGATTGCGCACGTGATGGCTATGCCGAGAGTGACCTTTGCGACGTTTGAATGGATCTCGAGGATCGGCTTCGATACAGATGAGCTGGTTTTCGAAGACGATCCACGGACAAGCAGCGTCCTGGGAGTGAGTGTGAGAGCATGCATCGGGATTCCAAACCCTAACCCTAACCCTAGAACAGCTGTGAGCCCAGGCGCTAAATGCATCGCTTAAAGCACCCAACACTCTAATCACCAAACCCGAAACCCTAGAACCCTAAACCCTAAACCCTAAACCTTTACAACAACGATTTGGCCATCTTAGAGGTGTAGATTCTAGCTCGAGATTCGTGCATGGATGCCGACGAGTGCTCTATGACCCTAGATTATGAGAGTTTCGTAGGGTCATTAAGAAGACAATGCGGGTGTTTAACGATGGGATTTCTAAGGTGATGATGAGGTTAGGCTTAATGGATCGAGGGCTTGTGCTTCCGGAATGGGCACTAATCGGCTCATCGATCGAATCGGTTGAGCTCGAAGTTCGGACCCGCAAAAACATGAGTACGGATTTTCTTCTTCTTTCCTTCTCCTTGGATTTCATTACTGTGGACCTTGCTTGTTCTGTGTTTTTTTTTTTACAGCGGGGTCAGAAGCATCGGCTCTTGTCGAAAGACTGGACGGAAATGGCCGAAGGAGAATGCCCATGGTTAGTGTGAAACGGAGGCCAAAACATGAGAGCGAACGGATCGAGAGAAGTGGCATCTGTAAATGTGTCAGGAGAGTTACTACTATTGCGGTAACACTTGTAATCAGATTGTGTTTTACTTGGAGTTGAAGGGATTTAACTGATGGAAGGTGATTAGAACACGATTAAGAAACCCGATTATTATAGACGTGGTACTAATGCAGTTGTGATGAAGAATTTACTCTCAGACATTTAGAGGACATGAATATGAATACAATCAGAATGTTCCAATTCTCATGCATATAATCATAATGTTATCAATCTGTTTGCGTGATTAAGCAATGCCATTAGCATATAGATACATGATACATGTATCGATTCTACGTGTGTGGGGTGCATGGAGTCATGGGAAGGGTACGCATGGTGAGCAAATGCAACGAGTTCTACGGTGAAGACTATTATCGTGATTTTCTCGACGAATCTTATCGGGCGAGAATTGTCGATCCAAAGTTGGCGCATGTGATGATCTGGTTTGGTATCTGAGCACTGGGAACGAGTATGGGTGTAAAAGGTGGTGGGATTAGTTGATCATCAGGGTGCGATTTTCATTAAAAATCGGCTTCTTTATCAGCTCGTCGATTCGGTGCAACGTTCTGAGTTGGGGTGCCCTCGAAAAGAGGAAGGGCAAATAAATCTAACTCATGTGGGGACAAAGCAGAAGACAAGTGCCAGAAACTATGCAACTTTGAGATTTGTCAAGCATCCAAACCTGTAATGTATGAAAGATAATGTAGCTGATAAGTGCTACGCATAGGTAATCAGGACACAGGCTGATCTTATTGTTGTAGTTAATGGCATTGTAAGATGTGTCTATACATATATATCCGCTGTCCATTACTTAGTCGATTATGGTTAGGATGCATATACGATCGTTTTATAGGGTTTATGATACCTCTGTGTTTATTCTTAACCAGTGGAACGACGTTTTAGTGAGAATACGATAGTCGATAAGGTGGGAAGCGTGAATCGAATGGGATCTGATAAGTGCCTAAGACAGACGATCGGACACAAACCGCAGCGATAGTGGGAAGGGTTTCGATCGGGTGTAAGGAGCCCGAATTGATCGAAGGGGTTCTGATAAGCACCTAAACCCAGATAATCAGACACAAACTTATAACGACAACGACGATTATGATGATGATGATGATGATGATGATGATGACGATGATGACGGCGCCGACTAAAACAACGACGAATGACGGTAACGATGACGCTGACAGTGATAGTTCTCTGTGCTGGTTGTTATTGTTGCTCTTGTTGGATGCCAGAAGGAGATGCACGAAAGGAGCGCAAAAACTGAGTGCTCCGAGGGACCCAGCATCGTCATCATCATCATCATGAATCAAAGCCCCAGAAGATCCCCAGCTCCCCCAGAGAAAAAAAACCCTTATATAAACCCCAGTTCCCCTAGACTTGAAACCATATACTCAGACAAATAGAATTAGAGAGGCTTCAGATTCAGGCGCCGTCGAGTCGAGACCTGACCAATGGCAACTTCGTCGTCGCATGGCCACCTTCTCTTCTTCTTCTTCCTCCTCCTCCTCTCCTTCTTCCTCATTCCCTTACTTATCTCTCCCGACGGCAGCAACAACAACAACAACAACAACAAGGTCTGGGCCCGATCCACTCCAGACAACGACAATAACAACAACAACAACAACAACAACAACAACAACAACAATGAGAAAGACCAAGTAGCCCATGCATCGGGCGAACAAGCGCCGGCATCGAAAAAACCCGATTCTTCTTCTTCTTCTTCTGAGTCCACCGACCACGAGAAACAGAAGCAGAACCAGCACCAGAACCGGCCTGTTCACACCCAGACTTACGACGAAGACACGGGCTCCTACCCCCGAGGCTCCAGCTTCGGCTATGGCCAGGGAGGCTCGGGCTTCGGCCAGGGAGGCTCGGGCTCCTCTGGCTATGGCGGCTCCGGCCATGGCGGCTCAGGCTTCGGCCAGGGCGGGAACGGCTATGGAAACGGCTATGGGAACGGCTATGGGAACGGCTATGGAAACGGCTATGGGAACGGCTATGGAAACGGCTATGGAAACGGCGGCTCGGGCTTCGGCCATGGCGGCGATGGCTTCGGGAATGGTGGCGATGGCTTCGGGAGTGCTGGCGATGGCTTCGGGAACGGTGGCGATGGCTTCGGGAACGCCGGCGGCGGCTATGGCCATGGCGGCAGCGGCTTCGGCGACAGCGAGGATCAGAGCTACGGCTACGGCTACGGCTACGGCTACGGCAGCGGCTATGGCGGCGGCTCCGGCTACGGCGCCGGCTCCGGCTCCGCCGGCTCCGGATACGGCGCCGGCTCCGGCTATGGCGGCGGCAAGGGCACCAGCAGCAGCTCCGGCGGCTATGGCAGCGGGGGCAGCGGCCACGGCGAAGGCGGCTCTGGCTATGGCGGAGGCAAGGGCGACAGCAGCAGAAGCTCCGGCTATGGCAGCGGAGGCAGCGGCCACGGCAGCGGAGGCTCGGGATACGGAAGCGGGGGCTCGGGATACGGCAGCGGGGGATCGGGATACGGCAGCGGGGGATCGGGATACGGCAGCGGAGGCTCGGGATACGGCAGCGGGGGATCGGGATACGGCAGCGGAGGCTCGGGATACGGCAGCGGCAGCTCGGGATACGGCAGCGGCGACTCGGGATACGGCAACGGAGGCTCGGGATACGGCAACGGAGGCTCGGGATACGGCAACGGAGGCTCGGGATCTGGCTACGCTGCCGGAGCTAGAAGCAGCGTCAAGAAAGGTGGCGGATATTGATCGATAGCAGAAAACCTTCTAGTATCCTCGCCATCGCCATCGCCATCGCCATCGCCATTCTCTTCTTCTTCTTCTTCTTCTTCTTCTTCTTCTGCTTCCGCTTCTTCTTCTTCGTTTGCTACTTCTTCTTCTTCTTCTTCTTCTTCTTCTTCTGCTTCCGCTTCTTCTTCTTCTTCTTCTTCTGCTTCCGCTTCTTCTTCTTCGTTTGCTACTTCTTCTTCTTCTTCTTCTTCTTCT
>JBBBWG010029488.1:28992-52717 GCA_037176905.1 Azolla pinnata
TCTTCTTCTTCTTCTTCTTCGTTTGCTACTTCTTCTGCTGCTTCTTCTTCTTCTGCTTCTTCTGCTTCTTCTCCTCAGTCGTAATAACCCTAAACCCTAATGCGCTGCCGAAAATGTAACCGTGCTGCTCTTCCCTGAATAACAAAGAGACCGGCCCTTCCTGGCTTTTTTCTTTTTGCCTTCTTCTTCTCTCCTCAAAACACACAAGCAAAAAACACAAGAAGAAGAAGAAGAAGAAGAAGAAGATGCAGAAGAAGAAGAAGAAGAAGAAGAAGAAGATTCAGGAGATCCCCATTTGACATGGCCTTGACTTTGGCTGGACTGGGCGTTGACTTGTGCTGACACAGGCGTTGACTTTGGGTGCCACCTTCTTCTCAAATCACCATCTCAGACACACACACACACACACACACACACACAGACTGCTGGAAAGACTGAACTGACAGATCTTAAAGAATCAAGCACCTGCAACTTGCTCTTTCTTTTGCCCTTTTCTAACTAAGCCTTTGATGAATGAATGAATGAATGAATGATTCTTCGAACGCATCATCATCATCGACACGGACCATCACGTGCCGGCTTCCGCATTTCTCCATGAATTCGACATCATCCGCCGACTTTCCACGGTCTGAACCAGTGAACGCTGAACAGGAAGCAGTTGGCTTGCTTTGTTGGGTGCCAGCAGGAATGAATAAGTCTAGCTACTTGACAGAAAAAAAAGCACCTGCGGAAGTGCTTCAAGGGACCCATGCTAAATAATGCTCAGCAGCAGCAGCAGCAGCAGATGGTGATGGTGATGATGATGATGATGATGGTGATCAGCAGCAGCAGAAGAAGAAGAAGAAGAAGAAGAAGAAGAAGAAGGAGAAGAAGAAGATGATGGTGATGATGATGCTGATCAGCTGAAGAAGAAAAAGATGAAGATGATCATGCTGAAGCAGAAGAAGAAGAAGATGATGATGATGATGACACTTTGATTTTGCTACTTGCATATCCAAAGCTTCCATAGCTTTCCATAATGTTCTCGTGATTCATTGCCAGCATTCCATCACCATCACCATCTGTAAATGAATCCAAGGCCAAAGTCTTATCACATTCAACTGCGAGCTCCATATATACATTCCTTTCCCTTCACAAAGTAATACATAGACATCAAGTGACCCTTCCACTACTTCAAAGCAGAAGAAACTGTACCAGCAGCTCGCTTATAAAAGCAAACATCCACTTCTGTTTCTTTCTGTCAATGATCAAGAGAATCACTAGGGTATATATCATGTCTGCTACTTGAACTTTGATCTTTTGAAGCATAATAATCATCATCTCTACTGTAATGGAGTGAGTGTAAAACTTTTACCCTCTCGGAGCATATACCGAAATCCTCGTTTCTGCTCATTTGCTCATCACCTGTCTTTCTGCTTTCAAAAACATTTACTCCAAAAATTACAAATTAGAGACCTCGAGTCACATACACCAACTCCAAAAATGTCGGAACCAAAATCTCACACATGATCATGTAGATATCACGGCCCATACACTAGGCTGAAGCCTAAACCTGACAACTAAACCACATACTGCGGTTCCATTACAGAAGTTTTGTTTAACCCCATCAAAATCTATCCAATTATCTGCATACTAGCCCTTCAGAACGGCTTATAATAACACCATTCCAACTTTATCTTCAGAAGCTCACGAGAATTCACATCCAAAGAAAGCGGGCATCCCCCATCTCTCATTTAAACCATTATTGAGTCAACACATCATTTCATTGTGGCAGTTGCTTGTTTTCAACCAAGAATTTGTGAAATAGAACGGTGAAAATCAACGCTTACATCTTGTGACAAGTCTCTGAAGTTGAGATGGCAAATCAAACTGTAGATGATGCCTGAATATAAGACTCACTTGACCATCAATACTTAATCAGAGGAGCCCAAGCAGCTCGTATATATGGATATAAATATCTAAAGAATACATCTCAGTGCACGTTGAAGAAGAACAAAAATGAGGCTCGACGAACAAGTTCTACTCTTCAACTTTCTCCTCAGCTTCAGGAACCTGTTGAACATCACCTTCGGGAGTAGGAGGACCAGAGGATACCTTCACCATCGCAGGGCGTAAGAGTTTGTCTCCTAATACAAATCCTCTTCTGAATTCTTCAATTATGATCCCTTCGGAGTATTGGGCACTTTCCTCCCTCATTATTGCTTCATGAATCTACAAACAAATTCGCACATGTTAGCTGGGAAATATCAGGTTCATAAATAAAAGACAGTTTCCTTAAACATAACACAGAAGACTTATGAACCTCTTAATATACCTTCCAACATCTAGCTTTCGGTAGATATTTTATGATAGAGCTCAAACAATACCCGAGAAATTTTCTTATTTTGCCAAGAATAGCTCTACGCTTTAATTAAATTCCCGAACTCCCTGTATTATCCCCCCTCTTCAAAAAATGAATAACGTAACCTTTTCAGGCTTGTCCAGCAAAGATGTAAGATTCAGGCAGACAAAGGAAAATTAAGGGATACTTTGGAGCTCGTTCTAAACATGATGAATACAGGAACCGAAGACGAAATAGAGAGAAGGAAAAGACAAAAAAAACAACTTACATTGGGGTCAAATTCCTTCCCTACAGTTTCCACTGCAGCAACACCAAGCCCTTTCATGATCTCAACAAACTGTTTGTAAATACCCTGATAGCTACTATCAATTCTTTTCTCTCCCTCATTCTCAATCTTTATTTGTGTCTTAGCTCTTTCAAAATTATCCACCATTGGCAGAAGGCTATTGACTACATCGCCTTTAACATTACTGCCCACAGCCAACCTCTCTCTTTCAGATCTCTTCCGGAAGTTGTCAAAATCAGCATTCAGACGAAGAAGCCGTTCCTTCACCAATGTCAATTCCTCTGTTAAACCTGTTACTTTTGTGGCATACACATCTTTCTCTTTCTCAATCTGAAGAAAGATGGATTCTAGCTCTTTCACAGTAGCTTCCTCATTGTTGGAAACTGCCACTTTATAGTCTTCTAAGAGTGTTCCTATACTAGGGGATGGAGCTTCCTCGGAAGTAGTTCCATCATTTTCCTCATCTGAACTTTCATATTCAGAATCACTTACATCTGTATCTTGTTGGTCATCAACCTCCTGAAAAATAAGGCACTCAAACAATTCAATTGCTTTATTAGACACATTAATCTCACATACCAAAAGGACGAGTTCTCGATATGTTATAGCTATAGATAAACCTCGACAAAACCTGCAAAATGCAGTTTACCAATCTCGTTCATAATTAACAGCTAATCATGGACATATGCCCGCCCGAAACATAGGCATTATTCCTATATAGCTGCTTACAGCATTAGCTTTCTACCAAACATAGCAAATGCTATCAAACCTTTCTAGACATAGCAACGAATCTTCTTCCAAGTCTTAGTATCGACTCCCAACCAGTTATGTGTTATTATATAAAGATATTATGTCAGAAAAATCATTAACCAGGAAAATATTTGCATGAAACCTATAACACAACAGAAAAGCTTCTAACACATAAGTTTCAAACACTCTTAACACTAAAATCCCTTTCTAAAGATGGTAAGAGAGAACAGGATCCAGAGAAAAATCAATACTATTCGGATACACTTCACAGAATTCACAGTATAGACAGATAGGAGACGAAGAAACCACAAGCAGCACTATAGCATTACACTCCATAGTGATGGTATGAGTGTGATAGTGTAAACCAGGTTTAGCAAGCTTCTATAAGATAGAGGATAGCACATCGATGCATATATTAAATGGAGAGACATAGAACATGAAAGAAATAGTTGTGAAAACACTATGCCTTGCAGAGGATGCCTATAGATACTAAAAAACTATGAAAAGAATCGGACGACCATAAAGTTTGTGTATCAGAAAACACAACTAGAATATTGTAGTTTACCTGATTTCCTCAATGGCTTTTCAGGTTAAAGAAGACGTAGCATCAGGTAAATGAAATACAAATACCAAAGATACTCAACATATTAAAAACGATGAGACCTAATGGAGCTTGGATACAATAATTTCCCCACAGATTCTCAGACATAAGAGGAGATGATGGGCGAAATGTTTCTGAGATATTCTTATGAAATTTGCATAAAAAAAACTTCAAATGTCAAGAACAGAGTACGAATTCAGGAACGTTCACTGTTAACGAGTTTTCACAAAAATATATCTCGAGATAGAGAGATAAATTACAGTGAACTTCCAAACTAATCCTTTTTGGTAAGAGCAGAATTGTTGGAAACAGAAAAAAAAAAGAGAACAAAATAGAAAGGAAGAAGAAAAGAAGTACTTTGGCTTCAGCTTGCGCAGACCTCCGAGTGAAGAAGCGAGACTGGCTCTTCCACTCAGGCATTGCTGTTCTGGACGAGAAGAACCTCAGTCGGGAGAAATCGGTACCAGGAAAGCAGAAGCGAACCGCAGCAACCGAAGAAGAAGCAGCAGAAGATGATGATGATGATGACGACGGCGATGAAGATGAGGAGAAGATTCCGAGTCGCCCGTGGGTGGAGAAGGATGAGCGAGCAGCGAGCGAGGAGGCGGAAGAAGGAGAAGCCATGGCCATAAATGAGTGAAAGAGAAGCACAGACAGAAGAAGAAGAAGAAGGAAGAAGAAGAAGAAGAAGCTCTTCCTCAAAAAGAGAAGCTTTAGGGGAGCAAAAAATGGTGAGATAAGAAGAAAGAATGCAAGAGCAAAAGATTGTGAAGTCATGCTCATTGATCCGTCCGATGCGATCGATCGATCCGCAAGGTAAATTCTTCGCATATGATTCATAGATCGATTATTAGTTGGTGGATTGATGGATCGCACTTTGTTCAATGTCGTAAAAGACAATGCCGATCAGATGGAAGAGCTCGTTTCGGCGATCTAAGATTGACTAGTTTGGCGAAAAACTCATATGATTCACAGATCGATTTATGGCAATAGTTGATGGATAGATCGATAATTACGTAGATCCTTTGTTTGATGCCATAAAAGACAACGCATACAAGATGGAAGAGCTCGTTTCGACGATCTAAGATCGACTAGTTTGGCAAACAACCTGATTGGTGGATCAGTTTGTGGCAATAGCTGGTGGATCGATCGATTGATGGTTGCGTAGATCCTTTGTTCAATTCCCTAAAAGATAGATAACCGAGCTCATTTCAACGATCTGATTCGTGCAATCGGTCCGACTAGTTTGGCAAAACAACCCACTTGCGTCAATGTGTAGATCGAATGATCAGATCGGCATGGCTTGCGAACACGGATGAGCACCGTTCAATCCAATCGATCGATGCGGTGCAACTCTACAAGAAACTGTGCAGATCTTTCTAACACAACCTGGTTTAGGGTATTTGATCTGCAAATGTGATACTAGATATATCTCTACCAAAACTTTGTCATTCCATCAGTACATGGTATTGTATGATTGATTGTTCATTGCCCAGCGCAATAGTCTGTTAATGATCTGGAAATATAATACAAAAATGGAAGGAGAGAGATCTCTAGCAAAACATCGTCATTCATGCTGCGCATGGTTCATTGCTCAATGGGATGAGCAAGTAACAATACAAGTTTTCCCCTGATTTGCTCCAATCAGTTGATCCACTCCTTTCTGATATAGATAGATAGATAAATAGATTGTATATCAATCAAGCAGTTCAGGCTTTTGCATTTCAAGCAGTTGTTCCAATGAAGCACTTCTATAACCATACAATCCAGATCAATGTATCTTTGTATGCCTCTATATATATATATATATATATATATATATATTATGCACTCCTACATGAGCATCAAAGTAAAGCTTTGTTGAGGACATTATCAACTCCACCGTAGAGATAACAAAGAATTGCATTTTTTTTGCTTTTGCTTCAAAAATGAATCCCATTGTTTGCAATGCCAAAGAGTAAATACAGTTACATCATATCTGCATTAAGAAAAAAAAAAAAAACCCGTCGAGTCTCCTTCCTTCTTATTTCAGCCCAAAAAACTCCTCTTCGGACAATACGTGTCATTCGGTTTCTTTCACTCAATCTAGACTTTTGCCACTACCAAAACTTAATCTGTTTTTATTGCTCTCCGCTACCCAACTCTCTCTTCTCAGATCTTCAATTCCTGTAGGCCCACCGCGTTGCCGTTTGCAAGGACTCCGTCCCCATGATCATTTCCAGATTTCTGGCAAAGCACGTAGTTCTGGCTTCCTACTGTCACAGAGCTTTTTGGGCCTTTGAAATGAGTTGAGTAAGGGAAAATCTCAGCGCATCTTTTCTCCCATCCTGCCAAACACGTTAGGAATCAGTGATCTGAAAGGATATAAATCCCTACAGTTAACAGTGTTGGAAAGATTTACATCCACGAGAAATTTCCTAATATTTCTACAAATACGGTGAAACCCCAGCATGTCCAACCAAATCTGTGATGTCTGCATCATCAAAATCACTCGTGCATTGATTGCTTCGCCAGTCTAACATATAAAAAAGTAGTAGACTCCCAGAATGCCCTCGATTTGCATATCACCATAGTTATATGTAACTAGAGATTATATCAAAATGAACTTACTTGAGGCAGCATCTGGATCATTGAGTGATGACAACAATATTTTATGGACAAACAGACAATCTTTTAGTTCCCCTTTGGATGCTCCGCCACTGCAAGTAAAAATAGAACCAAGCTCTCACGCATGAATCGTTAATACATCCGAAGACTCCATTAAGATATCATAGTTACCATTTGACATACCAATAAACAGAAGACTCTATTATCTCCACTGCAGCAGCCTTCCTCTCAGGTGCGAGAATAGAAAGCATCTCGGCTGCTGCAGCTCTGTGTCTAAGGGAATCTGTTGATAATGCATGGAATACATTAACTCGAAATGCAGGTTATAAGCAAAATCAAATTTATATGGACTGAAAAGTGGTTATTAACCTTTGTGTAGCTCCAGAAATGATTCATTTTCCTCCATCAAAGTGGAATGTGAGAACCTATATAGATTATTTTATTAGCTACATGATAATCTGTTTGGTAGCAAGTCTGATGTAAAATGAGAACATGGTGTCGTTTAGTACTTGAAAAACTCTCGTTCCGTTTGGATTACGCTACGAATCAGTTTATCTGTATCATTCTTGGGGTGAGGTAGATTGTCGACTATATTAAAGAAACGTATCTGAAACATTTCAACAAAGAATTTAAACAGGGTAATTTGAAATATAAAAAGACCAATATGAAATTAGTGCATCACAGTACCATTGGCAAACTATTAACTGACAAAAATGTTGCAAGCCTTATCTATGAGCAAGAAGCCAGTTTGTCCTACACACAAGCAGTCAATAAAATTGTGTACATACCATGCAGCAGTGAACCTCCCAACTATCAGCGTCCAATTTCACTTGTCTCTTCAATGCCTGAAAATAGATATATGAGATCAACGAATCAACACTACCTTATTCTAAGATATAAAAAATATGGATTGGCAAACTCTCTATTCTAGAATATACGTAAATGTTGTGATTATATATAACTCCTTTGTCACCAATTTGATAAAAGTATCATTTTGAAAACTAAAAGAAAGGTACAAAAGGACAGCCAGCAGAAAACACCTAATTATAATGGAGGATACTTGGAAATATATCGCATATACCAAGATCTTATAGAATGGGGAACAGCATACCTGTAATGCCAGCAACAATTTCTTTTTTCGGATGTATATCTCAAAAGCAAGTACATGTGTTTCCAGGATTGTCGGAGAATGATCTTGTAAGAGAGTTAAGTATTTGGTAGCCTCCCCTAACGGATCATCAACCTGTCAAACAGATTGATAACAATATGGGCCATTTAGTGACTTCTATTTGCCTTTGCTCCAGAAATGACAAGAGACAAACCTGTGTCAATTTCTCGCCATCTGGATCAGTATCAACAGGTTTAGTTTGCTGAGCAGCTTTTTTGCCTCCTTTTGATGAAGATAATGAGATCTCCTCTTCTTTGGCTTTTTCTTCTGCTTCCTGGAGAAAAAACAAGTCAAACAGTCATTAAATCAACAGAAAATAACTATACAAACCTTTCTACCTTGCTTTCTAGCGACACAAACCTTTTTCACCCGAGCAGCTTCTTTCCGCTGTCTCTGACGAAGCTTCTTTCTCTCTGCTGGAGGCAATCCAGCAGCAGCGGCTTCAGCTTCCTCGGCAGCAACTTTTGGTGGGGTGTCAAATAGCCGCAAATAGCATCTTAAGACATAAGGTACACATGCTCATTGTAAGTGTTTGTCCGGGATGACAGGTGTATTTATAGATAAAATATCACCATCTCACCTAATTGCGCAAGCAGCAGCTCGATGGAAAAAACGGTATGAATGTAGATTATCTTGAAACTTCAGCATGCTGATGTAAGCTCGAAGTGTCATCTTCCTGATACAGTATGTGTGAAAATCAAACTGATCCTCTACCATATCTGCATAATGCTTCTCAACAGCAAGATACTTCTTCAGAGCACGTCCAAGAGCTCCCTGTCGGAAATGGCTATCTCCTGCAGCTAGCTCATACCTAATTCACCAGGAATGAAACTTTACAGTGTTAAATATCGAAAGAAAACAGTGAATAGTGAAAAAACTAATAAACAAGGACCAGACCACATGCACTGCATATCATAGAGATTGTTCTGTTGATCTCCCTCCTTCGTAAACAACAACGCAATTTTCTCTGCCTCATCAACCTGCAAATAAGACAGACAAGTTTTCCTCAAGGTTCATTCTATTTCATATGCATTTGCTGAAAAACACGACTGAGAAGGAACGTCCAAATACTACAGACATTCTTGTCATCCTTCATCCTATTTCACATGCATTTCACTCCATACAAATATATTCTTATCACTAGTGTGCTATTGGTCTAAACCTGTACATCCATACAAACCTAGATATGTTACCTCAAACTAAATATAGCCTTGAGTAACGATAATATGACTAATACCACTTAAAATATAGACAAAACACTGTAGAAGTACTCCAATACCGTTTATAAACACAGGTTAACATCAGGTACAAATCAGAACTCCGGGAAACATGGCTATTAAGGCTACTAAGAAGCCAAAAGAACTTACACAATAAATAAAAGTACTTCATTTAAACATCTCCTGACTCCTTATCTATAACATAAAGATCTTTCACGAAAAAATGAAGTGCTTCATTTCAACCTTTCCTGACTCATTCATTATCAATCCATTAGTTGCTTTTTATGAAGAATCTGAACTCAGTATGAATTTAACATAATTGCGATTGGAAACTGTCCAGCATTTTTTAAAACTACAGAAATCCTGGAAAACGGAGAAGCAACCAAACAATTTTTGATAAGAGAAGTAAATACCCAATTCATCAATGTTCTGGGAACCACTTTAATCAAAACTGTTTGAATCAAAAACAATGCAAAAACAGTTTGTTTGGGTACTCCAGTAAATAATCAATGTCAATACCTTATCAGCCTGCAGCATGCGTTTTACACACTCACTGTTCAAAAACCTATCTGCCAAATCCATGGATCTGGCCTCATCTGCTAGTGCTGCTGCAGCTAACATGTCACCGCAGTGTTTAAAAATTCGACCCTGACCAGGATATCAATTAATTTGATGACAATCAATCATACACAGTATAAGGGCAGTACAACATCAGCCAAACTTTTACAAGTACCTTAACCAGATATAGATCAATCACTGTAGGAGTATGTAAAATTGCACTATCAATCGATTCAATTGCCTTCTCATACTGACCTCTTTGGTCATAATGCTGTTAAAGAGTCAAAAAGAAATTGAGCAGAGTCAAAAGTAAAATTCAGCGCAAAGTGGACAATGGATGTTAAACAAACCTGAGCCAATAAGAACAGAGTCCACAAAAGAGTGGAAGGTGCTTCCTTCTCAGAACTGTATCATGCTGCACCATTGAGAAAAATAGATACACAAAATGATGTGTGTGCTCCATTAACATTAATTAATTATTGTTACCTTTCTGGAAACGTTCCATTTTGTTGAAGAGATGTTGAAATTTTGATTAAGATCTCCTCTAGCACCTCAGCCTTCAAAACATAATTTACATAAAAACCATAGGTAGAATACTAACATGAACATAAACTTGGTGAACCTTATGATATACCTTCCCTGGTTGATGGTACAAAGGTTTAAGGTCTGAAAATAGTGAAGGGACACCCTGCACATAAAAAATATATAAGAATCAACCATTTCAGTAGAAAATATCTGAACTAATAGTATTATAAAAAAGAATCTGTACCTTCCTCAAAAGTGGCCTCACGTAATTGTCTGCAGCTTGTCGGAAAGAGCCAATGTCCAGGAAATCAAGAGGAATACGCTGGATACAAGAGAAATGAGTCCCAGAACAAGAAAGCAACCTGTCATTACGGTTGTACTTTAGAACTAAAAAAACTAAGTCAACAAAATGCAGAGGGCACTGAGAGCCCTGCTACATGCACAAGAATGCCCTATATGCAATGACCACAGAAAACAGGAATATATATAACCTAAGACAAAAAATCATTTATAAGTTAAATTCCATTACATCACTATGATGTGCTAAATGACATTTGCAAAATAATTTAAGGACGCTGTGAATAGGATAGAAGACCCAGTCTATGTACAGAACAAAACCGGCAAGAACACATCTCAATTCAATGGATGAGTAAAAGCGAACAATTCTTATTAATCACCTTATCTAATCTGTCTTGTAGCAGTGCAAATGATAGAGATACTGATGATCTCAGAACAATAGAAAATGCGCAATTCATCACAACCTCTAAGCCATGCAATATGCTTCAAGCATAGATCGTTTACAAGTTGAAACTGGATTAGAATGACTTCTAAATTATTAGTTTCAAATTGAATGGGAAAACAGGCATGAGGACATTCGGGCAAATAGAGGGAATCCGCAAACAGTGGGAATCCAAAAATTAGACTTGAATTTACCTTTACTGCAACAGAACTTGGATATTTTTCTTGGAGACTTGAATATAAGTTTTGAATTTTTTCTTGTTCTTCATGACCAGTGGCATTTACAGAAAGCCCTAGTGCCTTCTGGAGACCGTCATGATATCTGAACAATTGTCACAGACATACCATAAGAGCTATTAGTGTCAACTGCAATAAGAGCTATTAGTATCTCAAAACTTATATAAACAACAAAAACAATGTCTTCTTGAATGAGATTATGTGCTTTCCTAAGAAAAAAACGCTAAATCCTAAACTCACTTCAAGAATAAACATCTAATAAACTTAATACATATTCCGCAACATGAATAAAAACCTCAATTCACAACAAGATTGAGAAGGGCATCTCTCATTACTGCAGCCTGTTCATGAATATGAAATAACTAACAAGGTCTGCCTACAGATTACTAACTGCGAAGCCAGATTCTAGTTAAATTTTTCGTGTTCATAAAAGCTCCTGTATGTGTATATAGCACTTAATTTATGCTCCATGGAATATAAAATCTCAATAACCAGCTATTTTTTCTAAACTGACAAAACCATGTCTCCAATCTACTCCACATTTTTCATTCCTCATTTCGCAAGTGTGTATATTCAATCGCACAATAATTGATCTCCATGGAAAGCATGATACAGGTTTATGTCTAGCAAAGAAAAGCAGCAAGAGACTGTACTTGTAATTTTCTGGGTTGATGTCCAACAATGTATAATAAGCCTCCTCTGCTTCCTCAAGATGATTCAAATTCAGTAGCAAAGAAGCTCTGACTTCCTTCAAGCCAAGTTTATCTACCTGTGATGTTATGTTAACGCTGAGTCATATACACATAACTAATGACTTTTCATACAACAAATGGAAAACGTACAATCTTGTTGGCCTTGTTGTTCAAAACTTCTAAAGCTTTTTCTCGTGCTCCTGACTCTTCCAACAAAGCCACCTGGAAACAAATATTTCTGTATATCGCACCATCCGGCCAACATAAAGGAAAAAAAGCCTATATCTGAGAGATGAGAGAAACCTTGTAAAGAAGCATTTCACTGTGTTCATATCTTTCATTTTTATGAGGATCGTCTCCTTCTATACCCTTACTATCAGGCGGGTAATCTTCTTCCAGGGTACCCTCATACGCAATGAGTATATCAACTGCTTTGCCAGGACTATGAAAAAAATATGTATAACCAAATAAGTATGCACTTATCGTATCTGCAATCTGCTGCAAATTAAACAAAATTCTTGTGTATATACATTCTTCAAAGAGGACAAAATCTTATTCAAATCTTAGCATTTCAAATGAGGAAGATTTCATACTCTCCATTTAAGTGGTGAGATATGGCAAAGCCTATCCAATAGTTCCGATGGCTTGGCTTCAGCGTTAGCAGAGTTCTACAGGTTTCAACATATCCACTTAAATCTCTCATCTGCGCCTGCATCACTTCCCCCAACCACAATGAGCAAAAACACAATGCAATTTCCTTCCTACAAAGAAATAAAGATGCATGCATTTCGGAGTACAACCTGAAGGAGTGATAGATCCTTAAGGATCTGAATATTTTCTGGGTCAATCCGTAAAGCATTCCTGTAGCATTTGATAGCTTCGCGGTACTCTCTATCTGAGCGATATAAAAGGCCATAAACATGCCAGCAAACGTGGCTCTTCAAATCATTCTGCCAAGAACAAATCATGAGGGAAAATTCAGGCCATGAATGTGCAAGAAATAGAATTATGGAAAAAGTAAATATGGGGATAAAAAAACCTTCAAGCCTTTCCTAACAAGTTCATAAGCTTCACTCTTGCTGTCCATACAATTTAGAGTGAGTCCTTTCATTGCCAGAGTCTCTGAGTATCACAGAAAATACTTAGCATGAGAAGCCCCCCCACAGACATATAGTTCAGGAACGAAAATCTTTAAAATACCACATACCTCCATGTTCAGGAAACTTCTTCAGGATTTGATCTGCTGCCTTGAGCCCCTTCTTATATTGCTTCATTTCATAGCATTTCTAAAACAATTCAAAGCATCATCTCAATGCACATCTCCAATAACATTCTATAATGACAATCACAAGGGACAAACATGTGAATTTACCTCCCAGATAATCAGAATTGCAGTTATATTTGTATTGCAAGTAAAAACGGTTTTACCTTCTACAGCTCGAGTAAAGAGACGGTGAAAAGTTTTGTCCCTCCAACAGAAATTTTTAATGTACCTCTAGACCTCACAATCAATCATATCAGAGCCTACAGTTCTTTCCATTCTTTACAGAATTTGAAGGAGCATAGCATGCAGAGATTTCTATTCGAGGGAAAAATACTTTGTATGGTCCAGTGTCAAGTAAAGAGGCAACTGAGAGGGATAAAAATCCACTGAAGCATCTAGGAAGATACCATAGAAGAGCCTCTAAATAAGTCTTCTGGTATTTAAAATATTCACAATCCACGGGAATACACTTCGACAGAACACAGTGTGAGAAGAAAGTGAGACTCTTATAGATACAAACAAACCCTAAAACCTCAGAGACAAACCCGTACTCATCAAATGGGATTGCAAGAACCTCTTTAACTAATCTACTATCAAGTTTGGAGACAAAAATATCTTCGAAATGTTCAACCTCAGAGCAAAAACGCTTAAAAAGCTTCGGAAAATTCCAACCAAATCTATAGACAGACTCCAATTCCACCTTTCTTTTCATTTGGACCCCTCTCAAAGTAGAACATTTACTCAATAAACAAATACTACATTCCTCGAAAGCTTGAATTTTGAAAACCATAACAAAGCCCACATTATCAGAAGATTTGTTCCGCTTTCATATATAGAACTTAGCAGAAAGGAAACCAAAATTCATTAATATCTTGAACCTCTACTCAACCACTGCACAAACATCAAATATGACAATACGAACACTTACCTTTCTTAAACCTCATTGATCTTTCAGGACGTTTCAGAGACCAACACGTGTAGAATTAAAAAAACGTTCCTTGATAAAAAAAATTTACTGCATCTTCTGAACATTTTAAGACTCACCAATCTAGATAAAAAAAGAACTGAAAAATAAACACCTACATTCCTTATAAATGAATGTTTCTGTGAGACTTGGACGAAAATTTAGAAACCTTCTAAACAGCCTAAATTATTTGCAGCTTTTCAACAATCATACCTCCTTGAGAGCTAAGCAATTTTTTGTACTGAATGGAATTCCCGATAAAAACACTTACTTACTTGAAAAACTTTTCTTTCTCGGATATATCCCTAAACAAAATCTAACAAAAACTTCAGCTTGCTAGCCTCCTTGGACCTCATTCACGGCATGCGCAAGACAACTTCTAAAACTAGAACAAGGAAGGTAAAAGAGAAGCTAGTAGATTCCTCGTAAGATTGAAAAAAAAAGCCGGCTTTCATAGAAAGGACTCCGAGCCGTCAGACAGGCGCAGGCGTGGAACAGAAGTACAGCCTTGCAGCTCTCGACAAGAAAAAGAAGAAGAAGATGAAGAAGAAGAAGACGAGAGTGCCAGAGGACGAGGATTAGAGGATAGGGAGAAAGGAGAGGGAGAGGAAGAACTTACGGCGATGAGCTTGAAGAGATTCGCTTCCTTCGGGGGGAGTGACGTTCCCATGGCGCCGGCCTGGTAGAGGTGAGGTAAAGCCCGAGAGCACGCAAGGAAGGGAAGGGAGGTTGCAGAAGGCTGCGAGAGAAGAAGAAAGGAAGGAAAGGAAGGAGCGGCTATGGCGTTTCCGATCGATCGACTCGATCGTTCGTTCGGTCGGTCGGCTTCGTTCTGAGAGAGAGAGAGAGAGAGAGAAGGAGAAGAGAGGGAGATAGGGTTTTTGTTTTGCGCTTGTTACACACGCAGAATTTTCGAACGAAGAAGACACAAGAACAGAAACGTGAGAAACTCTGGAGGTGCAATTTTCTTCTCGTTTTTCTTCTCCTTGAAAATCCCAAAATGAATGAAGATTCCAGATCAGATGAGAGAGAAAACACACTCTTTGATTCCCCTGACTGTTGTTATAACTGCATAACTCGTCGATCGGAGCTTTTGCAAATCGAGAGAGGATTTCGGGGGAGTTCTCCCGTAATCGCAAGTAATTTAGAGGAATCGGAAGTGTCTTCTGTGAATCGCAAGAATTTAGGGCCCTGAATTTAGGGCCCCGGGAGCTCTCTTCGGCGCTCTTGCATGGAGGGCCGCTGAATCACAATCGGTACGATTGTGTTTCTGTTTTGGAGAGGCGAGTGAGTGAACGAGCTGTTGGCCAATCGAATGCATGCTTCCAAAGCAACGGCAGCATCAAAATGTCGCTAGAATGATGTCATCAAAGCTACTGAAACGATCCGCAAATACTAGAATAGTGGCAGCTTCTAGCTTGTTTTGAAGAGAACCCTTCTCCTTCACAAGCTACAAAGCTATGGCACTACTAAGAGCTTTTTGTTGTTGGTACTCAGATGTCTAAATGTGCTCTGTGTCCCATTAAGATTTGAAGCAATGATGATGAGGAAAACAATTAAAGAAGGAGATAAGGCTCGATTGAGTCGTCAAGTTTTGATTTCTAATTCGCCGCTCACAATACAAGTACATGAATCAAGTTTTCCGCGAAAACAGTTCGACAAACGCATTCCTCTTGGGGATTATGCGATCCTTAACATCAACTGTGCTTGCAGGAGGGGTCATCCTTTATGTCAACTAAATGCTTCTCGATGGGTGAAGCACCAACAACAATTCTAGCAATTCAAAATTGGCACAAAAAATTTTGATCCTATGTAACAGACTATCGAGATAAAGGCCATAAACACAAGACAATTTTGTTGGTCACCACGAATCTTATCCGACCAATATTGAAGTGAGAACTCGACAAACACATTGTTAATTCCACATTGAACCCGAGGATATCAAACAAGGATCACCCAATAAGTAGTGAAAATGAAGATCATATAAAGTCAGTACCATACACATTGAACAATAGATAAAGCCTTCCAAATTCTCAATATATAACGATGATTAAAAATTTAAAAAGTCAGCTTGCTCATTTACATCACCACCAAGTGAAAACTTGTCCAATGGAGAGTTCCAACTCCTTCTCCCAACGCTATATCAACACAACGATACAATCGCATTGGCCCAAAGACTCAACCCATTGTTCGAGTCGCAAATGAGATCAATGTTCAAAATTTGGTGGTAACCTCTGCAGAGATTAGGATTTAGGGGTTTAGATCTGATGCTCTGGACAAAGGGCTTTCCGATTTCTTTGATCTGGATCGACAACTTGATACCGTGTCTCAAGATCTCAACAAAGATCTCATCATTCATCGCCATGACAGATCAGGTTTAACCAACGTCTCGATTTCGATCAACAACTCCCTTGACACCCATGTCTCAAATATCTCTTCACAGATCCCAAAACATTCCTTACACTATTGAATCGAACATGAAATGAGTGAGCTGCTAACCCCAATGAGATATGTAAAATGGGTTAAACTGGCATTTGACCGGAATAACCAAACCTTTCTCCTCACACATATGACTAGATATATACAACCCTAAACTGACATTCGACCGGAATAGGTCAACACTACCAAGAACTTTCTGCTCACACATGAATAGAAATCTACAACTCTAAACCCTAAGTAGCTATGGTACCCACCAAACCTTCACCCTAACCCTAACCCTAACCCTAACCTCATGGTGTCAACAAACTAAACTGGCATTCGACCGGAATAGTTTAAACACTACTAAGAGCTTTCTGTTCAGATATGAATAGAAATCTACAACCCTAAACCCTAAGTAGCTACGGCGCCCACCAAACCTTCACCCTAACAATAACCCTAATCCTAACCCTAACCCTAACCCTAACCTCATGCTGTCAACAAACTAAACTGGCATTCGACCGGAATAGTTTAAACACTACTAAGAGCTTTCTGTTCAGATATGAATAGAAATCTACAACCCTAAACCCTAAGTAGCTACGGCGCCCACCAAACCTTCACCCTAACAATAACCCTAATCCTAACCCTAACCCTAACCTCATGCTGTCAACAGACTAAACTGGCATTCGACCGGAATAGTTTAAACACTACTAAGAGCTTTCTGTTCAGATATGAATAGAAATCCACAACCCTAAACCCTAAGTAGCTGCGGCGCCCACCAAACCTTCACCCTAACAATAACCCTAATCCTAACCCTAACCCTAGCCTCATGCTGTCAACAAACTAAACTGACATTCGACCGGAATAGTTCAACGAAGGTGAGGATGGACTCTTCACTGTAACAGACGTTGTCAGAAAAGCCATGGAAAGCTCAGGCTCAGAGATGATAATATCCTCCACGCAGAAGACAGAATGTCGAAGGAGAGAAGGAAACGGTAGATCTGTACTAAAACCCTAAAACCCCTAAAATGAAAAAAAGAACCTGCTAGAAATCACGATTCAAAGGAGGAAGCCGCAAACGATTCATTGAACAGACCTGCAAAGCAAACGAAACGTGTTATGCACAGCGATGGAGATGGAGATTGAGAGAGAGAGAAAGCCGTCCAATCGACCTTAGGAACGGAAACTGATAGCTATGATGTTAAGCACAGAGATGGAGATGGCGATGGCGATGAAGATCTGACAGAAGAGAGAGCCGAGCAATCGATCAGATTGAAAACTATAGACAGATCCATCATGTGCGTAACGAGCAGTTGTCGCTCAGAGAACCAGAGCGCTTGTCAACAGTTTCTTCCTCATTTCGCTGCTTCGAGGCTCTCTCGTTTTCCATCTCCGCCGTGCCTTTCCTCTTTATATCCAAACAGCAAAATCAAAACCCTAAATTTGGCAAGGGCTATATAAAACAACATTTTCATAACCCGTTCCGTCCGAGCACCAGATTTCTTCACTCCATTCTCCTTGAACAATCCCCTCTAAGCTGCTGCATCTTCCATGAATTTCTCCCACCAGAGGATAACACGCTTTGATCATCGCTTCAATGTCTTTCTTCTTGGATTAAATTCCGCACATTCTCGCAGCTTTGACGGTATTTAATTCATACCTCAGATGATTTCTCTCATTCTTTACGTTCTTCGATTGTTTCATTCTGCCGAGTTCTTCTTGGCACAAAGTCAAGTCTCTCTATCTAGTACAGGCAGGTGATCTTGGTTTCCCGAAATCGTTTAGACAATCGACTATGACGGAGGACCCCGGACCCCGTGTGTAAGTGAATAATGCACGGGATCGATCCGAAAACGGGAAGACGGAAGGATATTGTGGTAGCATAACATGATGCAACAAGAAACGCCGGCAATTCCAGCGTATGGCTACGAGCAGTGTCGAAACCAGGGGACTCGTAGAGAGTATCATGTACGAGAAAGGCAAAATTTTCCATAAAAAATTGAACACCATGATCCGAGAGAAGGGAAGGAACATGACAAAAGAGCGGGCGAGGAGCCCGTGTTTCAGCAGCCGGAGAAGACGCTCAGAAAATACAAACTGTGAAGAGAGATTAAGGAGATCCTCAGCGATGCAGAGAACACCATCGGATCGACAAGGGACCTGATTTTTCGTCATCGCGTCAGAAAAAGGGGAAAACCTTCCTCCGCCATAGCCGAAGCTGAAGAAGAAGAAGAAGAAGAAGAAGAAGACGCCGCACAGTGAAAACAGGAGAAGCTTCTGTGAAAACCCTAATCCTTTTGGTTTCACACTTGTCCGCCTCTTCGAATTTCCTGGTTTCACACCTGTCCAATTCCTAATCGCTCACGATTAGAGAACTAATCACGCCCTAATTAACACGGGTTTGCCTGCCCTAATCACGATTGGTCCCACGATTAAAACCGTCGATTATGCGAGCCTCGCACGATGATTAGGCTTTTAAGTTGTTCGCGATCGATCTCTTAACCCCTCATGACTAGGATTGGTCAAAGAGCATTTATGATCTGGATTGCTTCGACAGTTAGTGGAAGATGTGAGTATAAACGGTGAAATTAGCATTGGCATTAGCAAGCGGCGCAAGATGAGTTGTGTGATCCCGATTGGTCCCGATTACGTTACGCATGCTAATCACCGGAATGATCATGGTCATTTTGCAAACACGATGGAATTAGTAGCAGCATTAGCAATCGTCCGGGAATTGATATTCCGCAAGCAACGAACACATCGAGGGAAATATACCAATCAGTATCGATCGGTGCATAATCACAAGCACAAAGGTGCCACCGAGACGGCATCAATGGGATCGACGATTAGCGACGGAACATTAATCAACATCGATGCAATTAACAATGTGATTAAGGATGATGAAACAAGGTTAATAAGTATGCAAAAGCTCAAAATTGCCCTTAATCGCTCGGTATACTAAATTGTTGAATCACGAATCCTCAAGATCTAGAGGCAATACTAATGATTTGATAATTATCATCATCAATAAGTCTAAATATGCCACATATGTATATATATCACGTCGCAGCGAATTAGCGGATTCATAAACAATTAAGTTGTGATCATTAATCGCAGCCGGACCCTCGGTTTTTATGAATAGGAAACTTGATGCAATTGTGATTGTTCGTTAAAAAATCGTGAATTCCATACAAATCTATCGTCAGATGACGATAGATCAGCTAGATAGCCAACTAGGCTAGAACATCTTCAAATATCAACCGTTCTTCTCTGCCTTCCTTAGTTCTACGTGCAAGACAACTGAGGAAGTATGTTATTCATAATCAAATGAATCGATGGTTTAAGAATGCAAAGATAACAAGTTTCAGCTTATATAAGGAGGCTCATTACCTTCGCATTGATGGGGGCTCGATCAATGCCGAGAATACAATCTCCAAGTGTCTTTTGGTTCTTGTTAGCTAAGCACGCAACTTCCAACACTCACCGAATCCTGCATATATACACTAGCACATGATTTTAGAGGCCCGAAAAAATGGAATCGATGGATTGTCATTCACGCAAATATCTTACAGTAGAGAATCAGAGGCGGCGACGCTGATGAGCCTCGCCATAGATGTTCGACATCATGATGTATGCGCAGGCTTCTGTCGGATGGAGTCTGGTGGCGAGATCAAAGGCATGCTCTCCGAGCTCGGAATTGCCATGTATGCGGCAAGCGCCGAGCAATCCCATCCAGAAGGACAAGTCGCCCTCAAGCGGCATGATCTTCAACAAGCTCCTCGCTTTGCAGAAATCCCCGGCTCGCCCCAGAATATCCATCATGCAGGCGTAATGCCTCAAGTTCGGTAGCATGCCGGCATCCACATTGATGCTTCCGAAGTAGTCGAATGCTCTCTCCACCATCCCTGCATGATTGCAGACATAGAGGAGTAAGAGGTAAGTTACATCGTTCGGCTCGGTGCCGAAGAATCGCATCTCTTCGAACAAGCCCAGGCACGACGCGAAACTGCCTTCTCTGGCGTATCCGGTGATATGGGCGGTCCATATCGCCACATTCGGATGGCTCACCAGATCGAAGATCGCCTCCGCATCTCCGATGCTCGAGAAGCTGCCGAAGACATGGATCAGTGTGGTTGCTAGTAGGCTGCTCATAGTCTGCCCACTGGAGATGAACAGAAAATAGAGGTGCCAGCAAGGGCCCATGATGCCGGTTTGCCGACATGCTTGCAATACGCAGAGAATCGTGGTCATGTCCATGCCGCAACGATCCTTCTCCATGTCGACGAACAGAGACAGCGCCCTCTCGCCTTCGCCTTGATCGACATACGCAGACAACATGGCATTGAACGACACGGTATCCCTCTGCTTCAATCCGTCGAAGAACACGTTCTCGGCTTCCGCAACGGCTCCGCATTTCCCGTACATGCTCACCAATGCACTTCCTACGAAGGCGTCGATATCTTGCCCACTCTCCCGGAGATCGTCATGTATGCCTTTGCCGATTTTGCACGGTAGCAGCTTTCCTGGCATCCGATCCGATCTGAAGCTTTCTTTCTTCTCGGCTAGACTTCCACATGCCTGCAATGCCATTGCGAGAGTCAATGTGTTTGGCCTGACATCCTCATCCCACATCTTCTTATACAGCACTAAGGCCTTCGATCCTTCCCCGTTCTCGACATACGTTGATAGCATCGCATTCCATGCCACGATGTCGCGATCCGACAGCCCTTGGAATACAAACTCCGCTTCGCTGACCGACCCACATTTGCCGTACATGCTCACAAGTGTGTTGGCTACGAAGACCTGCGAAACAAAACCTTTCCTCGAGGCTTCCGAATGCAAAGCACGACCGATATCCAGAGATATAGACTTAGATGCCGCACACCCACTAAGAACACATTTCTCTGATTTCTCCCCAAGTATTCCACATGCTTGAATGGAGGTCATAACAGTTCTTTCGTTCGGAACGACCCCTTCTTCGTGCAATTGCCTATATAGCTGTAAAGCTGACCCGGGTTGCTCTTGTTCGACATACGCGGTGAGCATAGCATTCCATGTCACGATGTTGCGCTCAACAAGTCCGCTAAACACGTTCTCCGCTAACATCATTGCTTTGCACTTACCATACATGCTTATCAGTGTAGTATTTACATAGACATTGGAGATATAGTCCATATTCTGAGCATCCAAATGAAGCTTCTTTCCAGCTTCTAAATTTGATACGCTGCCGCAAGCTTTGAGCAATCTGACGAAAGTAGAGGCATCGGGCATCATTCCTTCTTCTCTCATGCATGAATACATATCGATTGCATTGCAGATGCGGCCGACATCTACATAGGCAGATATAAGTAACGTCCATGTACAAGAATTGTGCTTGGACAGGCCCTTGAACACATCAAAAGCATCCTCCAGGGCACCACATTTTGCAAGGGTTATCGCCAAGCAATCACCAAGAGATCCATCGAGATCGGGTACCCTGTGCTTCGTTATGCAGTGATGGATATATCGAACACGGCAAAGGGATTTTGTCTTGTTGCAAGCCTTGAGCAAAGCCATGTAAATGTGGTCTGATGGTTCTGGAAGAGAAACCATGGCATCCAGAGCTCGGTCAACATGCCCTGCTTCGCACAAAGCTTTGATGGAGGCTTCCGTTAGAGGAGGAGAAGGCATTACCTGTGTTGACATTGAAGTACGATCACGGAGGTGTATAAATGCAGAGCAGAGATAGGCTCTGCTTCTCAGCATCCGCGTTGATTGTGTTCATGGAAGGGAGCCATGGGAGCTCCATCGCCGGCGTTGATGGGAAGTCATCAGGTTCACAAATGTTAAGAACAGGGAACCTCCTCCTTCCTTCTTTCTTCCGTCTTCCTCTTTCTTTTTTCTTGTTTCTTCATCTTGCTAAGTGAATTGTACAATCAACAACAATTTCTTCTTCTTCTTCGTAAACAAGGACAATTTCTTAGTCAGTGCCAAGTGGGTAGATCAACTGTATAATCAACAACAATTTCTTACTCTTCTTCGTAAACAAGGACAATTTCCTTGGGCAGATCATTTCACAGTTGGATCGATTGTATAATCGACAACCGCATGGGATAGAAATCGTTTGCAACAATTCTTTTGAACGGAAGGACTTCCTTCCTTTGGCCAGATACGATCGCTTTTAACAGAAAGCATTTATGCCCAAGCCAGTAATTCCACTCTCGTGGCATGACCGATGGCTCAAGATAGCGGTTTCGATCCACTCCTCTTGGCGGCTAGCTTGTTTGTGGGCGATTGGAATGTACTTGTTGTCCAAACTGTGATCTACACAGATGGGTTGCTTGTGCACTAGTCGAAAGATGCTAAATTCTTTCTAATGGTCTAGTTCCGAGGATAGGAACGGAATCATGAAACACATCAGGCTCAGTTACTACTCGGAGGATCAGAATCTACATGACAACGAACAAGTTCGGACAATGTCAATCAGAGGTCCGCATAAACGAGACAATGTGATCCACGAGACCACGATGGAAAGCGAGAGTTGAAAACCTTCCTCGTCTTCTTCTTCTTCTTCTTCTTCTTGGCGAATACCGTTCGAATATCAAAGAGAAGAAGGCAGGAGGCGTTTGCAACCGATCGAGCCGGCTCAAGGAAGGTCTTGGAAGGAAGGATGCTGGCGAGCAGGGCGATGGCGACGAGGAGGCGGAGGAGCCTGCAGATGCCTTGCAAAGACGTTGAAGCCAAACATGCAGAAGCAGGAGCAGCAGCAAGGAGGCGGGGTCTGCAGATGCCTTGCAAAGACGTTGAAGCAAAACATGCAGAAGCAGAAGCAGCAGCAAGGAGGCGGGGCCTGCAGATGCCTTGCCAAGACGCTCAAGCAAAACACGCAGACTCAGAAGCAGCAGCAGCAGCAGCAGCAAGGAGGCGGGGCCTGCGGATGCCTTGCCAAGACGCTCAAGCAAAACATGCAGAATCAGAAGCAGCAGCAGCCAGGAGGCGGGGCCTGCAGATGCCTTGCCAAGACGCTCAAGCAAAACATGCAGAATCAGACGCAGCAGCAGCAGCAGCAGAAGAAGAAGAAGAAGAAGAAGAAGAAGAAGAAGAAGGAAGAGGAGGCGGAGCAGAAGAAGCGGGAGCAGCATTGGGGCGTCTGAGGTGCGGGGCCTCGCACGTGCGGCGGCGGCCGCAGGCGTCGCACGTGTGGAGGGAGGGCCCGTCCGACGAGGCCGGGGCGCCCGTCAGCCTGTCGGACCGGCCGAGCCTGTGCATGAGCGTGGCGGGCGAGCTGGCCGCCGTCGGATCGTCGGACCACGCCATCTACACCGTCCACATCCCGAGCGGCACCTTCCGCAGCAGCTCGCACGGCGGGGCGGCACGTGGCGG
>JBBBWG010029499.1:0-36418 GCA_037176905.1 Azolla pinnata
AAGCTAGGACGAGGGCGCTCCTGGCGGCGGTTAACAACGATCAACGGACTACTAGGAGGGCGGAGAAATTAAGGGCCCGACAGATACACTACAAATAGATGGTAAAAATCGTAATGATGCCAATGGGGCGATCACAGATGAAGTATCTCATGCTCGCAAGGGAAGATCTTACCAACCAAGTTGAAGGTCGAGCATTAAGAACTAAGGAGACGTCATCGATATGTAGATTCCTTCTTGAAGATGTTATTTGCAAATATGGATGCATTGGCAAGATTGTGGCTGATAGAGGAGAGTTGGATGCCAACGAAGCTAGAGAATTCTTCTCCAGAATGGGAATCAAGTTATCGCTTACCACGGCATATAATCCGGAAGCAAACGGGAAAGTGGAGCGTAGATATAGATAGAAGTGGCAATAACGCGGCTAAAGAATGCAAGATTGAAGAACAAGGAAGACTTCGACAGACAACATTGTCTTCGCCCAAGAAGAATCGTTGAAGGAGATTGGGTGCTTGTCTATGATAGTAGCCTAGATAACCAACTTAGTACGGTTTGAAAATTTTCACAGCGATGGTTTGGACCATATGTGGTGAAGAAAGTTGAAGATAATGCGACATATCGTTTGGCGGAACTTGATGGTACACCACTTGCCTTGACAATTGCTGGTAAAAGAATCAAGCTCTTCAAGAGAAGAGATAGAATTGAAATCGGATTCGAAGCTCTAGATGATTTTGCCTTGAGCATCGACAATGAAGTAGAATAACCAACAGAAAAGCCTCACCGAAATTGGCACATACCGGAGGATGTGCAGGTTTGGTGGGGGTGAATGTCGTGTGTCTCTTCACACACGATATGAAACATAATAATTTTATATTAGCTTAGCAGTTTGGTGTGACGAGGTTAAGGTCCGCAAGAGCCTCCAAAAGTATTTTACGACATGTGAATCGGGCAAGTACGGTGAAAGTTATGGATGATTGAAGCTAGAAGACTTAACAAGGCGGGAAAATGCGATAACCCACATGAGCAAGCGAGGTTCGGATCTAGCAAAATATAAGCAGTCCTTAAAACATAGTTTTCATTTGCGTTCTTCGAGGCACTCTCTAGCGCTCTGTGCCAGCAGCCACTTTCCGTATTGCTAGGTGCGTCCACGTTTTGTAATTTTCGGAAACGAGTATGGACTGTATCTGGACGAGTGCGGACCGTATGCGGACGATTGTGGACCGTATGCGCGGACGAGTTCGGCCGTGTGCGGACGAATTCAGCGAAAGCGCATACGAATACGGCGGGCGACTATGCGGATACGAATACGGTGACGACACCTAAAATTAGCTAAAGGGAAAAAGCCATCTCTGGAGACCCGACGAACCCTAATCTGGGAAGGAAGGAGACTCCTAAAATTAGCTAAAGGGGAAAAGGCTCTCTCTTCCAAATTGGCCCATCAAACCCTAATCTGCTGTCTCTCCCAAATTGGCCCATCAAACCCTAATCTGCTTTCTCTCCTAAATTTGCCTATCGATTCCTAATCTACTTTCTCTTCCAAATTGGCCCAAAAAAACCCTAATCTGCTTTCTCTCCCAAATTCGCCCATCAAACCCTAATCTTCTTTGTCTCCCAAATTGGCCCATCAAACCCTAATCTACTCTCTCTCCTAAACTCTTAAAAACCCTAATCTAAAGCCTTGTCAATCGGGGAAGCCTTGTGAACCTAATCTTGGGGATAGTTTGTAATCTCTTTTTTATTGTTAATGATTATTATTAAAGTTTATTCATTTCAACTCTTCCAATAAACGAAACGCACGATTCTGGTATTCTCTGGTCGGAGACCTTGGAGTCCTGCCTCAACTTTCACGTATCCTTGTCGTAATTTCGCGACAGCGTAGCCTTCCACAACTATATAAATAAAGCTACATGAAGTCGTGTTCATCAAGAATTAGATCAATTCATTGAATTCTTTATCAGATCAATATCAGATCAGCATCAATGTTAATCAGGAGCTTATTAGAGAGATTCTTGACGATTAATCTATAAACCCATTACCATTTATCTTGCTCTTCTCTCTTTCATTCTTTTCTTCTCCTCGGCCAAGACCTCGGTGGTCATCACCCAATGCATGCAAAGATCCGACATTGTACTATACAATAGCGGTGTTTCAACATATGATGAATGACATCTTCTAGGAATATCTAGATCACTTTGTTGTGATCTATCTTGATAACATCTTGGTCTTTTGTTCAAATATCAAGGAGCACACTCACCATGTCAGGTTAATTCTCGCTAAACTTCAAGAACATGGACTCTACGCCGAACGTGAAAAATGTAAATTTGATCGTACTTCTGTGGAGTTCCTTGGGTATGTTATCTCAACACAGGAAATCAAAATAGATACATGAAAGGTTAAGACTATCCGAGAGTGAGGCATTCCAACTTGCGTTGTCGTGTGTCTCTTCACACACGATATTAAATATAATAAACTTATGTTAGCCTAGTACTTTGATGCGAGGAGATTAAGGTCCGGAAGAGCTTCCAAACGTGTTTTATGGCATGTTAATCGGACAAGTGGGGTTCAAGTTATGGAAAAATCAAGATGGAAGACTTGGTGAATCGTAAAGGTGAGATGTCCCACATGAGCATGTGCATTTCGGAACCAGATATATATAAGCCAACCTTGAAGATTATTTCTCGCTTTGTAGCGCGCTATGCGGGCGGCAGCACTTCTACAGAATATACATGGTTCTTACTTTTGCGGGTACAAGTTCGGTCGAAACGTATTCGAACGAGTGCGACCGTATTCGGAGTCAGAGTGCGGCTTGTATTCGGGCGAGTGCGACCGTATTCGGAGTCGGAGTTGGATGGGCCGAAATCGGAAATCCGTGGATCGACGGACCGAAATCATAAATCCGTGGATCGACGGGCCGAAATCGTAAATCCGGAAATCGACGGGCCGAAGTCGGAAATCCGTGGATCGGCAGGCCGAAATCGGAAATCCGGAAATCCGTGAAGGATGAGGAAGCATATCATCCACGTAAAGGATGAGGAAGATGAGACTCCCATTGGGTGCGTCCTTACTATAGAAGCAATGGTTCTCATCCGACCGAAGAAAGCCGATCGATCGTACGAAATCATCGAACTTCCTATACCATTGCCTCGGAGCTTGTTTCAAGCCGTACAAGCTCTTCTGTAACCGACATACGAGATGTTCACGGCCTGGTGACGCAAAGCCTTGCGACTGCTCCATATAAATTTCCTTGTCGAGATCACCATGGAGGAATGTCGTTTTTACATCTAGTTGAAGAAGCTCCAAGTCCTCGAGCGCGACTACGCCGAGGAGGAAACGAAGGGTGGTCATCTTTACGACGAGTGAGAAGACTTCGTCGAAGTCTACGCCGTACGCTTGTCGAAACCCTTTTGCTACGATACGTGCCTTATACTTCGGACTGGAGGAATCAAACACCTATTTGAGTCGATAGACCCACTTGCACGGCAGTGCTTTCCGATTCTGCGGAAGTTCCACCAAGTCCCAATTCTCGTTTGTGCGATGGAGTTCATTTTAGACTCCATTGCAAGTTGCCAACTTGCAGCATCCGTAGCTTTCAACGCTTCTCGGTATGTCGTAGGTTCACCGGCGTCCATGAAGAACAAGTCGGGAGAGTACCTCTCAGGTGGCTGCGATAGTCGTTCTGATCGACATGGAATGACTGGGCTTGGGAATGTAGCCGGCCTTGGATAGGTGCGTCATGCCGGTTTTGCTCAGGTGGCCGAGTCTTCCGTGCCATAGAGATGACACCGGAATATCCATGACGAATAAGTCACCCTCTCAGAGCGTGACGTACAGAGGATACAATGAGTGTATCTTCGGACCACGAGTAAGTAGGAGATTCCGTTTGTGGAGACTCCACCCTCCTGACGAGAAGCTGGCACGGATGCCTGCTTCGTCGAGTTGTCCCACCGAAATGAGCGACCTTGATAGCTCCGGGACGTGCCGAACATCGTGGAGTACGATCGTAGAGCAACCCGGAAGGTTAAGCTCTACGGTGCCGATGCCGACGACCGCACAATGCTGCGAATTTCCAACGCGTACTGGATCGAAATTTCGAGCCGTATACTGTCGGAATTGCGATCGGAACGTAGTTACGTGGTAAGAGGCGCCTGAGTCGAGGAGCCAGTTGGTGGATTCCTCCGTCGTAAGCAGAACTTCTGCTTCGGTCGTGCTCTCCACGGCGAGGGTGTTCGGATCATCCTCCATAGTATCTCCGATTGTGCGTCGTAGAGTCGTAGAAGATGAACTGCAGAAGTTCACCTCCTCAGTACGATTGCCCTTTTGCGTAAATTTTCCATTCTTCGTTTTGAGGGCACGGCAGTCGGCCTTGATGTGTCCAGTGAGCAAAGGGCAAGAACGAAGGGTACAAGCAGTGTCAGTTTCTGGCCTTGCACCGAACATCCAATGGACTATGGACTAAGAAACGGCCACTGCATGAAAAGACCCAGGTTTCTTGCAATAATTGCACATCAGCAATCCCCTGGACTTGCTTCGGTTTCTCGTCACGTTCGACCCGCGCGAGGAACTTCTTCCACGATGTTGTTGTCGATTACTCGTACTCTGTACGGTATAGGCTTCACTCGCCGAATTCTAAACGAACGTTTTCCTCCGAACATCTTCAGACAGGATGGAGCTCATAGTTTCGGAGTACTTCACGGCCGTAGCAGACGCGTTACAGACAGTTGTAACGAAGGTTTCCCAGGACAGTGGAAGGCTACTCATCAGCAATAGAGCTTTCAGCTCGTCGTCGATCGTCATTCCTTGTGCTGATAGCTGGGAAATGATTCCTTCGTAGTCGTTCAGGTGAGCCGTGATCGAGTCGGACTCTTTCATCCGCAGGTTGTAAAGGCGCCGTATAAGACAAATCTTCGTAGCGGCCACCTTCTTTTCGTAAGTGTCCGACAACGTCTTCCACAATTCTTTCGTTGTCGTACACAACTGAACCGTGTAATACACGGATTCAGACAGATGCATTCGGATGGTCGCGCGGGCTACTCGGTCCAGCTTCATCCATACGTCCGGCTTGTATGTTGCTGGAGCCGTGTCATGCTCTATTGGGTCAATGTAGCCGCGAACTATGAGGTAGTCTTGCATCTGTTCCTTCCAGAAGTTGAAGTTCGCCCGTTGAACTTCCTTATGCTCATCTCGTATGAGCCGGATGTCGAAGCCATTTGTCAGGAAGGCTTGTACGTAGTTCTGCCCGAAGTGGTTACAATCGCGGGTGAGTACGACTGCACTGCAGTCTACCCGAATGCGATCTAACCGAGTTGAGCACAAACGTAAGGGTTCTGTCCGAAGTGGCTACAACCGCGGGTGAGTACAATTGCACTGCAGTCTACCCGAATGCGGTCTAGTTGAGTTGAACACGAACTTGTCGGAGAAGAAAGTTCTGCCTGAAGTGGTTACAACTACGGGTGAGTACGACTGCACTGCAGTCTACCCGAATGTAGTCTAACCAAGTTGTACACGAACTTGTCGGAGACGAAAGTTCTGCCCGAAGTGGTTACGACTACGGGTGAGTACGACTGCACTGCAGTCTACCCGAATGTAGTCTAACCGAGTGGACACGAACTTGTCGAGGCGGTCCACGGTTCTACTCGGAGTGGACACAAGTACTATGACTCTACCCGAAGTGAGTACGAACCGTGTCGTCGAAGTCCGAGTTGAGGTCGGACTGTTGTGCCTAGTCCGCGGTGAAGCGGATTTCGGCCAAAGAACTTCTACACGAAGTGAGCACAAGCCGTTGGCTCTGCCCGAAGTGCGTACGAAGCACTGTCGAAGAGAGTACGATTGTCTAAATCGTGATCTAATCGTACACTGTACGAATTAGGTCGCGATAGTGTGTTTTACTGTAGAATGCGGTAAAACGGTCGTAACTCCCTACAGGTTGCTCCAAATCCAGTTCTGTATCTCTTGTTCTCTCCCTGACGTCGAGACGAACACAATGATGTGTTGCACAGCAGAAAACGTCGCCGAAAACTCTCAGTATGCTGAAGTCTTTACTCGCCGGTCAAAAGTTACGAATGGTCGTAACTGTCTCAAATCTTCTCCAAACTGCACGTTCTTGACGTTCACGCCGAACTGAATACAGCAGGAAGGCAGTAGCAGCAGATGACGGCCTGCAGCAGACGAACCACGCTCTAATACCAAATGTTGTGTGGAGGCCATCAGGCGGAACACAGAACTGGCTTCCAGCAGTATGGTGCAGCCGTCAAGATGTGGGTTGGAACTGAGAGAAGATCAGATCTGAAGGAGGAAGCTTCAGATCTGGGTCGGTCAGTAGTGGCAGCCAAGACACGAGAGAGAGAGGAGAGAGAGAGATAGGCACGAAATAGAAGTCTTCTATTATCTGAAGTTGGAGCAACCAACTTTGGACGACCATACAAGCTTGGTATTTATACCCCCAAGCTAGCGCTCACGCCATTCTGGCATATTACAGATATGGCCCGTCTACTTATGGACAGTGTGAACATGGCCATTAGATCCCCACATTCAACATGATGCTCAACACACAAAGGCCGATCGGTGTCTTGTCTCGCTAATTTGAGTTCGAGCTCACACTGGAAGATCGAGCCTATGTCCAGCTGTCCCAGAGTTTATTAAAGCCTGACCAATTCCAGAACTTCGCAACTTGCTTGCTTCGGGACGGCTCTTTGCTCCAGCAAATAGCAGAAGCCACTACGACTAACAAGTTCATGACATATGTTAAGGCAAGTATCACAAACCCCTCCCATGAACCCAAAAGGGTCGATTTAGATCGTTTTACATTTCAGGATAACCTTTTGTTTCGAGATAATCTTTTGTATGTCCCAGATAGGCCATGTCAGACCAAGGTGCTCCAAGACTGTCATGATGATCTACTGTCTGATTATTTTGGGGTTGTGAAAACCTTTGGAGTTAGTCTCCTAGGGGTATTAGTGGCCACAACCATGAAAATTGATCAAAGAGTTTGTCAAGTCTTGTGACACCATGCGCTCGCTCCAAAGCATCTCATCATCGACTGGCCTCCTTCAACTACTCTAAGTCCCCAACCGGCGTTGGGCATCTCTCTTCATGGATTGCATCATTGATCTTCTCGTTGTTGGTGGCTACGGCTCGATATTCTTCATGGTCAATCGTTTCACCAAGATGGCCTATTTTTCTTTTTGTGCCAAAACCATTTTCGGAAAGGTGACAACTAATTTGTTCTTCAAAAATGTTGTTTGACTACATGGACTCTGGGACGATATCACTTCTAATCGAGGACCATAATTTATTTCTAATTTCTAGCAGCGCTTTCTACAAACTTTCGGTTGTACTGTTAATTTGTCTTCAGCCTATCATCTACAAACCGATGGACAAAAGGAGCGAATTAACCAAATCCTGGAATAGTACTTACGGTGCTCTCTTAGCTACCAACAAGATGACTTGGTTGACCTCCCACTTGTCGAGTTTTCCGACAACAACTCTTTACATGTGTCTACGCGTGTTACTCCATTTTTTACAAACTACGGTCTCCACCCCCGTTTCAATCCTCTGATTCTGTCAATCCTTCCGCAGAGGACCGGGCATGTCTCTTGGAGGATGTACATCGTGGCCTTTCCTTGGAGCTTACCCTTGCTGCTGAATGCTACAAAGTGCGAACAGACCACCTTTGCTCAGATGCCTCACGGTTCGAGGTAGATGACTTTGTCTGGCTTCTCCATCGCAATATTGTCACAACTCATCCTTGTCCGAAGCTCAACTACAAGAAGTTAGGCCTTTTCCGCGTCATCAAGAAAATTGAGCCCATGGCTATCCGCTTAGAGCTACTATTCCACTTCCATATTCTTAATGTATTGTATGTCTCCCTTCTTGAACCTTATCATTTCTCTGTTATCCCCAATCGACACCCCTCTCCATCATCACCCATCTAGCCCTCGACCGGCAAAGAATACGAGGTCGACCAAATTCTTGACTCTCGTCTCTTTTTTCACGAGCTACAATACCTTGTCCTTTAGAAAGGGTACCCTATCTCATAAGTAACATGAGAGCTGACACACTATCTCAAACATGCCCCGGATATAGTTCTTTCCTTTCATGAACGTTATCCGCAAAAACTAAAGCCGCATTTTGGAAGGAAGATATTATCATTGAAACAGGTTTCGAACCCACCAAATCATTGTAACCGATTGATCAAACATAAACTTATAATAAAAATATAACATCTAGAAAGTTTTGGAACTTTCTAGAAGCCTTTGCATAGATATCCGCCTTGCATGCATGACCCTCTTCTGACATTCAGAAGTCCGGGAACTATATAAATATAGGGGTACTTCACCTTGATCCCAATCAAAGTGAATAACACCAGATATGGAATCAATATTCATCTTCATCTATCTTCTTCCTAATTATCTCTTTTACTCTTACCTAGCTTTGTCTACTCTTATGTATCTGTTCGTGACATATAGTAAGCTCGGTTTGGCTTTGTCGAACCATACTCGCACATATTGCAAACCGATAAAGTGGCTACGAGAGCTACTCGAGCAGTAGTAGACTGAGAGGCAGCTGGATTATCACCATGATTAGATGGTGGGCGGCCCCAGAACATTCATGTTGCTGAGAGGAGGGCGGCCTTGGCACAGGGGGCATCGGAATGCAATGCTCGACATGTTGCTTCACATGCGAGCCAGATGAGGTCACGTGGTGCCCTGAGATGGGGTAGCGAAGGTACTTTAGCTTTCAGGGCGGAGTTTCTAAGTATCTCCATAGATTAGAACTGTTCTCTCTAACATATGATTAATTGTTGTTATAAATAATCTAAATTGATTAATGTTCTTGTTTTTGTATAGATGGGTGTCGTTGGTCGCTAGTCATATCCCGATGAGGAGGATTATCGCCGGATACATTAACAATGTTGTCGTAGTGTACGCGGTACACCCAGATGAGGTCACGTGGTGCCTTGAGATGGGGTAGCGGAGGTGCTTCAGCTTTTAGGGTGGAGTTTCTAAGTATCTCCATAGATTAGAACTGTTCTCTCTGATATGTGATTCATTGGTGCTATAAATAATCTAAATTGATTAATGTTTTCTTTTTTGTATAGATGGGTGTCGTTGGTCGCTAGCCGTATCCCGATGAGGAGGATTATCGTCAGACATTCACAGCGTTGTCTTAGTGTACACGGTACACCCCTTTCAAATAGTAAAAATATGAGCATAGATAAAATATTGATGAACTAGTATTACACGTGCATAGGGCAAGATTTGAACCTTGTACCTTCACATCATTAATTTGAGAGTTTTCCACTACAATAATGTCTCATAAATGAAAACTAGATGCATCCACACATTATAGAAGCATTTCCTATGCATTTCATGCATCAAAAGCATGCATGCACGACACGTGTGCATGAGCACATGCACAACTAGCATGCATGCATCGCATGCATAGCTTCTCTCCAGCTATATAAGCAGGGCAGCTAGTTGAAGCCTTGATCATCAACTCATCAAGTTGAGAATTCAGAAGATCATCATCAACTCATGAATTCAAAATTATCATCAACTCACCAACTCATCAATCCAGAAGATCATTACCGACGATCATCAGGAGCTTGTCGGAAAGAATCTGGAGGATTAATCTATAAACCTATTACAATCCATCTTGCTCTTCTCTCTTTTATTCTCTACTTCTCCTCGTCCAGGACCCCAGTGGTCATCACCCGACTCACACGAAGATCCGGCACCGTACGACACGACACAAGTGGTGAACCTAACGTGAAGCGGGTGAACAAGGAGATGAAGAACTAGCCAACAGAGATAAACATGATGGTTCTATTCGAGCGGATGCTTTAGGAGTAACATGCGCAATCAGAAGTTGCATCGGCAGTTGAACGGATCGTGAAATGTCACGAAGAATTCAATGGAAAGGAAGTGTCTTGCTATTTGCGAGACTACAAGGCATAGATGCTACAATGTGGGATCTCGGAGGGCTATCAAGTCATTTCTTTCAACCAGGTGGCTACAGATCGTCTTCAAGGGAGTCTCCATGAGTTGCAGCAACAACACTCAACTTGGTTGCCATTTGAAAAAGAAATAAAGACGACATATGCAATGGAAGACTCTTCTAAGGCGACACGGAGGGGTTTTGAAGACTGGGTGGAGATGCCGAACAAAGGGTTGAAGGTCCTCGAGTTATTTTCTGAATTTGAGAGTTGTTTCGGCACATGATCAAGCCGTCCTTGTAGCGGACAAGGTTGTTATGTTTTTGCGTGTTGTGGACGTCCGAGACCGACATGATCTGGGAACATTGCTTGAAGATGCGACTACAGAAAGAAAGCTAACAGGTGACTAGGAGACTGTTAAAAGTGGCGTGACCCGATTCATGAAGAGGCGTAAGTGGCTGGCAGGGGAGGACAAAAGGAACCCGCAGCCGACACAGAGGTTTCGACCTACAATGGAAAGCCATCAACCGCAAACTCGGGATAGTCCGGCAGATACTAGAATTCACACATCCGTGTTGGAGCAACTCCGAAAAGGGATCGCAAATTTGAAGAGCACAGGAATGACGAGAAATAACTACGCCACCACAATAGGAATACACATGGGCGAGTTCACAACAAAAACTTCCTTTTGGCCTGAAGTACTAGAGACCGTGAAGGAGATCGACGTAAGCGAAATCCAGAGCAAAGCGGATGAGGTACAAGAAGCGATGGGATGGGATTGCCCGGTGGACCGTACAAGAGTACAAGCATTGTTCCAGCTTGAGGATGTATTCGTGGACGAGGAAAGGGAACACATGGAGAACGAGGTCAACTCATCACGCATACCTGAGAGCCAAAATGGTGGGAAGAAGAAGGTACCGCCAATCAAGCTCACATCAGATATCGAACAATGGACAGATTTGCAAAAGGTGTTCGAGGACAGAGAAGATATAATTACCTATACATTATGCCGATAGCGGGAAGTTTCTAACAGTTGAAGAACAGCAAAAACAACTAGATCAACGCGGGCCAACCTATGAGGTTGTAACTTCCACCATCGAGCCACCAAATGATCTGAAGAAACTGCTTGAAGAAAGAACTCCACACCAACAAGAAGAACCACCACAACAAAACCAATTACTAGTACAACAACTACCAACACCACAACAACATCAACAATGACAAAAGAGCTTGGAGGAAAATTGTCAAAACTCATCTCTTTTGAAGCAAAATTCAGTTTTGGCGGAACCTACCCAACTCAATTCAATTGAACAAGAAGGTACAAAGAAAGAATTATCTAAAGAAAGTGTAGAGCCAATCGACGAAATAGAAGGACAACTAGTTGAAGAAGGAAAAGACCTCAACCAAGCAAATAAAATGAAGAATGAGATGAGTAACAAGGGAACAACGGAAGCGGTGAGTGCCAAGAAAAGTACAACAACCGAATTTGATAGTAACGGCTAAGATGGTTTTGACTCTGTACTGAACAAGCAAATCAATCAACGCCAACTAGTGGTAACTACTGAATCAACTTTACGAGCACATTCATGCAGAATTGAAGGACAATACAAGAAGTTTGGCGAGGATGATACTACATTACAACATGAAGGACGATGGTCTATAGGTATCCTAGGCTGATAGGGGATTGGCCAAACTCGGCATATACCGAAGGATGTGCGGGTTTGGAGGGGGCGAGCGCGATACACCCCTTCCAAATAGTAAAAATATGAGAATAGATAAAATATCGATGAACTAATGAACTAGTAGTACTACACGTGCCTCATTGAACTAGTACTATACGTGCATAAGGCAGGACTTGAACCTTGTGCCTCCATGTCATTAATTTGAGAGTTTTTCACTGCACTAATATCTCATAAGTAGAATTAATTGCATCCACATATTATAGAAGCATTTCATGTGCATTTCATGCATGAAAAGCATGCATGCACGATTACTGTGCATGAGCGCATGCATAACACGTGTGCATGCACGCATGCACAACTAACATGCATGCATTGCATGCATAGCTTCTCTCCAACTATATAAACAGGGCTAGTTGAAGCCTTGATCATCAACTCATCCAGTCGGGAATTCAGAAGATCATCATCAACTCATGAATTCAGAAATTATCATCAACTCACCAACTCATCAATCTAGAAGATTATTATCGGCGATCATAAGGAGCTTGTCAGAAAGAATCTGGAGGATTAATCTATAAACCTATTACAATCCATCTTGCTCTTCTCTCTTTGATTCTCTATTTCTCCTCGTCTAGGACCCCAATGGTCATCACCCGACTCACGCGAAGATCCGGCACCGTACGACACGACAACGTGAGACATGGATATATTTCTAAAGTCTCGGTTTGATCACGGATGACCAGATGATTCTTGGTTTGGGGATACAACCAGAGCTGTCGAGCACCAATGCTAATTTAGAGGCAGGCGAAGGTATAGTGGGTGCTCGAGACCTCGAGCAAAACCTTGAGCAAAGTGGCGCATCATCATCTGTTTACACTGAGGCAACGCACACCGACCGTGGGTCTGGTAATATGTCACTATGGTTAGATATTTATGACGATAATAACCCTAGTAAGTACTATCCTCCGTAGACAGTTTTTTATTTCTTGTACAGACTTTAGTTCAATTACATTTTTAGACTTTTAGTGATTGTAATATATATTTAATGTTTTAATTTGAAATCTACAATTTGATTGATTAAAAATATGATTCAACGGATTCACTTAATTGCTGAAAAGTCTAGCACCCGACTAGCAAGTTTGCAGCAAATGTGCATTAAATTTGCATTAAAACATCTATCAAACGAGTAATAAATTAGTAGTTTTAACGCAGCAAATTTGTAGTAAATAAGCATCTAATTTGCAATAAATTCGCGTCAAATTTGCAGAAAATCTTGGGTAAAATTTACAGAAAATCTTGGGTAAAATATGAAGAAAAACTCGCATAAAATATGAAAAAAAATCTCACGTAAAACTTTAAGAAAAACTCACATAAAATTTAAAGAAACAATCATGTAAAATATGCAAAAAAAACTCATCGGAAACTTGCAGTAAATCTCGTGTAAAATATTTAGTAAAATTCACATCAATATTTAGTAAAATAAAACTCATGTAAAACAAACAGTAAATGTTTTACAGTAAATCTCACATTAAAGTTGTAGTAAAAAACGCATAAATGATGCAGTAGAAATCACGGTAAACTAATAGTAAAACTTGCGATAAAATTCACGCATAGTTCACAACAAAGCTTGCGATAACAGTGCGGTAAAATTCCTAGAAAGGTTGTAGCAAAACGCACGGCAATGGTCCATTAAATCTTGCGGCAAAGCTCACGTATGTTTTTGCGTATAAATTTACATATATTTTCACGTATAAATTCGTAACACAATTTTTATGTGCTTTGTCGCGAGTTTTGTCGTGCTGTTTTTAAACTTTTGCTGAACAAATTTCGCGACAAAATGTGCGGCAAACTCGACAACGCCAATACCTTACTTATAGTGTGCGGAGATAAATCATCAACCCCTCGTAGCCCTCATCTGCAAACCACACCCAACCGGTAGACTACTTAGATGGACATTAGCACTTCAAGAATATGGTTCACAATCCTCTATTGCAAAGGTGAAAAAAACACAACAGCAAATAGTCTCTCATGTATATAAGCTCAGCTATCTCAAATAATGCTCCAACAAGACAGCACATCAATACTCACTTCATAATTAGCAGCACTCCAACCGCAAGACATAACCATTTGTGAAACCACCAATGGCCTTCATTCCTCTCAACCCACAACCTTAGTAGCTAAATTTGTGATCAAAGATAATCTACTATATTACCCCTCATTTTTAGACCCTCTACACCAAGATTGGGATGGAATTTTACCATTTTTCTTGTAGTAATCAATCCAGGTGAGCCCTTTCTGAGCACTCTATGGTAGAGACCCTCACCTACTCCCAAAATTCCACTCCACAAAGCTTTGCTCAAACTATCGTGACGTCATGGATTGGTGGCTATTATTATAGTGAAATTAGTCAGTTTTTCGCCACACAATAAAACAAAACCTACAGCTCGCCCACTCAAGGTAGAAAAAAGGTTGTGACGATGGCCACATTGGGATGGAATTTTACCATTTGTCTTGTAGTAATCAAATCCAGGTGAGCCCTTTCTAAGCACTCTATGGTAGAGACCCTCACCTACTACCAAAATTCCACTCCACAAAGCTTTGCCCAAAATATCGTGACGCCATGGATTGGTGGCTATTCTTACAGTGAAATCAGTCAGTTTTTCACCACACAATAAAACAAAACCTACATCTCGCCCACTCAAGGTAGAAAAAAGCTTGTGACGATGGCCACATTGTAGTCGAATATGATGTTGGGGGCATGGTTTTGCTTTACTAACCCCTATGGTGGAAGGGCTTGGCTTGACCCTTATTAAGTACTAGAAAAGATTCACAAGCAAACTTACTTATTGGAGTGGCTAGCAATGCAAATGCGCACAATAAGACATGTGATACGCATGAAGCCATTCAAGCCCCTTGTTGCTGCATTGCAACTTGAAATTTGCAACTATCACCTAAATCTTAGGGTTTTACAAAGGGGGGAGGTGTAGAACCCTCCAACATCACACAAAAAAGAGTAAGATTTGAAACATTGCATCTCATTTGTAACCAAATTAAGTTATATAAAAAATGTGCGAACGCCTTTGGAGGAGGGTAGACATTATTTTGTCTCACTATTTTGTGTCATTTCTCTCCATCTATTGTCTTTCTTCTTGTTGTTGTGTAGGTTAAAAATAATAATAAGTACAAATGCATGCTTTTATCATAACAGATTAGTAATGTTCTTAAGACAAGGTCGTGACTTCGAATTTCACCTAATATTATGTCTTATTGTGACATGCTCCATGTATGAAACAAAAGTAAAAGGTCAGTGGGAGCAATATATTGTATGCTAGGCCAGTCCTTTGTCGCATTGTTCTTTTGTACATTGAAATCAGTTGAAATCATATCGTAATAGTTCTTATATTGTCTTAATATACCAAAATGCGATTTTTGTTACTTTATTATTGATGATGATGGGGGATCATATTCCCTAGACTAAACTATACTTGCATCTTGATTAAGCTTGTATTTGATTGAGGCAAAACTGTTAGATCAACATTAAAAATGGAACTAAAAAGAGAGGTCACTTTTAATAAAAATCGGGCAAAGGAATGTTATAGTGACAGCCAAAATGAGTCGAGGGTCAAGGTTTAGGGTCCAGGGTTGGTTTCACATCTAGGGGATATATTGAAACCAGTCATCAACAAATAAAGGCCAGCATGGTCGGGCAATGGGCGACCGAGTGGGTTTAGGGTCCAAGGTTGGTTTCACATCTAGGCAATATACTGAAATCAGTCATCAACAGATAAAGGTCAGCATGGTCGGGCAATGGGCGACTGAGTCAGATGCAAAAAGGCGAATAATTTGATCTTGAGAATGGACTGTAGTTTGACAGAAGAAGAGATTGCACATATCAAACATATGTATTCAGAGTGCATGGGCGGACGAATGGGTGTCAAGTGTGAACACGTCATAATGTATCGGAAATTATAATACAAGGGAAAACTATCAGAGATTGCCAAATACGTTTAATAATTAGCACGTTAGAATTAGAAATCACAAATCTAATGCCTACTTGTATGTTCCTCTAGAAAAATAATGTCCAATTACTTCCCACTTATTGATTTTATTCCTTCTCTTACTTCCTAATCGCTTCTTGCTAATTGATTCTATCCGTCTCTCACTAATCGCGTCCGTCTGTGTCTCATTAATTAATCCATTACTCTTCTTACTGCCCTTCACTAATTGTTTTACACTTTGTACAACAGTTTACTAATCGATTCCTTTATTGTATTCGATTAACAAAAGTTAATAATCTTAGAATCTAATTAATTGGTGTTAATCAGTTAATTGGACGTTGGTTTTTAGTGAGCGAGAAAACTAGTCGTTAATTTTATTTTAGCAGGCGCTGAAATATAATTAATAAATCTATTAGGCGTTTTTTAGCGGAACTCCGTTAGAGTGCCGCTAGAGTTAGCGGCGGCTTCCATTGATCCTTTTTGTTTTGTTTTTTCCCGCCTAATCTCCGCCGTCCATCGCTTCCTCAATCGGACGGCCGATCTGCCTCCTGCCTCCTTCATTATTATTGTTTTCACTTTTGGCGCTCATTTTCCTCCGTCTTCTTCTTCTGCTTCTTCTTTACTGTTCCGCTTTAGGGTTAGGGTTAGGGTTTGGGTCAGGGTTAGGGTTAGGGTTAGGGTTAGGGTTAGGGTTAGGGTTCTCGCCCGTGTCTTTCCTTTTCCTGCTGCCTCAGGCTTTTCAGGCCTAGATCCGCACCATCCCTCCTCCTTCCAGCGTTTCTCTCTATTCTCCTCCCTTTCCCCCTCCCCGTTCGATCTCGATCTTCCGCTTATCTCCCTCGCCATTGCCATCGCCATCGCCATGATCTGCTGCAGTGGCCTCCCCCTCTGCCTCTCTGGAATCCATATCTTGCCTCAGGTAATATGTTCTCTCCCTCTCCTTTGCATTTTAGGAAGCTCGCCATTGGCTTGATCGTTTTGAATACCGTCTACTACGAGCTAAAATATGCCGCATTTAATATCAAGGACAGCGCCGAAGATGCGTCTCATTGTAGTGTCGTCGTTTGCGTAGAATCGGAAGCGTGCTTCTCGGGGACTCGCCAGATCTCGGACTGTGGATAATGTCCGTTCTTCTTCGCAGGAAGATCTTCGATCTGGCACACTGAACAGTATTCTACACAGATCTGCAACTGCAGACGACACAGGAAGCGCATCTCCAGATCGTGAATCAACTCATTCCTTTCCGAGTGGAGATGATTTGTATGAATATTTGGAGCCTAACGTGTTCTTGATTGAATAGTCTCTGTTGTGGCTGGCAAATTCTAATAACGTAAGATTACTGCGATTTTCAGGCAGTGGAGAAGTTCTGATCATTTACAAAGGAATGCATCACGGTTCTCTGTAGCTCAAGAGTGAGTTCAATACCGATCGTAAGAAAATTTTTGATTCCTCTGACTGGCTTTAGATTTTCTACATTTGGATCATTTCTTGCAAGCTTGAATCATGTTCATGTGCGATATCGATCTGTAAGATGTTTCTTGTGATCGGTCAGTCACTCTGAGTGCTTGATGTAGCCACCTTCGTCCTATGTTTGCGCGTTTTAACTTCCATTTGACGTAATGTGGATCCTTCTTGGTTCTGTAACTGACGTCCAGCCTGTGATGTATGCGGCTAGTCCCGCACTTGATTTATGCGTACAAGTAAGCAACCGCTTCATCTTTCATCACATTGCGGTTTTCTGATGTCACCAACTATTTGTTCATACCAATGTTTGAAGCAACCATCTCAACTTTGCTCACGTATATGTTCTCTTTAGCGATCTTAAATATTAGTTAAGATCAATCTTGTGCATGTGATCGCAATTGTAAATGGTTGTGATCGTTGATGTTTTACATAGAATTCCTTTGTTAATAAAATTTGAGCGAGGACTTCATCATATCTTGTGTTTGTTGAATTCGATCTCTTGATTTTTGCACGCTCTTTCTTAATGAACTTCATGCTACTAGGAGCATATTTCTAAGCATGTTGACCTTTGGCATTGTATGAGGAAATAATTTTCAAATATTTTACAGAGAGGAGTTAGTGTAGTATACATGTGAGATGAATCTTGTCTGTGTGATACTCTAATTCTAAAGGAAACTGTGCTTCATTGCCGGCCTGCCTAACAAACATTATACTTTCTGCAGAATGGCAGATCTGGACTGCAGGCGCGAAGCTATCCGACAGCGGCTCAGAACATTGCTGTCCAGCCATGTTGACAATCATCTTAGCTCCTCATCGCATCTCATGGAAAGGTTTCTCAGTAACTTCCTTGAGAAGCATCTTATGAGATTAGAACATATGTACGACTATAAACAAAAGATCAGCCTCTGCGCCAAGGCAGCATGAATATACATAAAATAGGCACAGGCCACGCTTATATATTCTTCAAAATTGGAGTTTTACGACCGCTCCAATTCCTTAGTAAGTTGTAGTTTGAACTTTGAAGGAGACAGACCACAGAAAAACTTCCATATTCTTGTACAGAAATTGAAAGCTGTAGAAACCTGTCCCCTCCTGATTTTGTTTGCCTCATATCTTTCAAATGAACTAATATTTAGTAAATAGAATGTTGCTTTGGAAGCTTTGGTTTCATACCCGTCTATAGCAAATCTCCTTATAGCAAGCTACTTGACGTTAAACCAATCTTTTAATCAAGTATTGGTTACCGTATTGTAATTTATTTGCCAAGTTTCTTCTTTTTATTTTTCTTAGTCAAAGTAACTTTCCTTCAAATCTCTTCAGGATTATAGTCTAATGGATCGCTCACTTAATCCTAGACCTATAGCAAGGGCTAAAAGAGACTGAGGTTTGTAACCTCCAAATTGCTTGGACTGTCGGTGAGGAACAATTTTTTTTAAGAACAGTTGCATGGGTTGGACATTCATCAGTGTATTTGCGGTGATTTCCATCAGTTTCGAAGTACTGATACATGAATCTATCCCTAAGCATAGCTTGCTTTCTGCTGTTGGCATGCATTTCCACTTCCCATTACGGTTACTGACATGGGCTGTTCTTGAATTTGGAGAACATCAAGAAGTTAATTCAAGAATTTAGTCTTACTTCCCGAGTGGATTGGGCGCTTGTATGTTATTAGAAGTTGGATTGCTTGCTAATAATAATTGAATTTAGGTGTTAAACAAAGATTTTATGCATTGATTAAGGTCAAAGCTTTATAATTAGATGATAAAGTTCTTGTACACATGATGCATGATTCTCATCTGAGCATGCAACACGGCTGTCAACTGCTTCATGATCATGCTTGACAATCATATGAAGTGATGTGATCATGGACAGTCAGTCAGGGTTCAGCTAAAACCATTTTTCCAAGGTAAATCTTACAGCATGGCAGAAACCGTTTTTCTAACCTTGTATAATAAATCTGTCATTTATGTTAATTTATTACCAAATTCCATAGTAATTACGAAGCCACAACTTCTTAACTTAATACATAAATTAAAAAGTTCTACTAATAAAGGATTATGGATATTAAATAAACTTTAAAACTAGTTTAAAAATAGTGTGATCAATGAACTCCTATCTCCCTTGTGCTGTAACATAACTTCTAGATCATGAATCGATTGTTTTCTACTTGTCGCTTATCAATTTTAAACCATTAGTAATCAGAGCCAACACTCATTTTAATCATTACTTTTGTAAGGTATTTATGTTTATCAGTTGTTTTTTCAGGGCTTTTACATTTTTGACATTTTTAAGGTTTTTATAAAATTTCTTACCTCAAACTAAAACTTAAAAATGAATAAGATCATTTCCATTGTGATGCTAGTTTTGTCGAACCTTGAATAGGCTACAATAGGAGTTGAGACGCAAGAGGAAGACTATAAAACATTGCCAAAAGATGGGGTACATTGCTAAAAGATCATAAAACCTAATCTTGTACACAAGTGTTAAGAGTTCACACAATGCCAAGGAAACAAATAATGCTATGGAGAATAGCCTAATTGTTATCAATGTCTCAAAAATTGATATGGTTAGTAGGATAGATTGTATAAGTTAGTCTAATCACATGTATTTGATTGATTAGTAAAAGTAATGTGTGAAGGGGTGTATCTTAGTGGAGAGAAATTGGATGACAACATTGCAAAAAAAAGGGGGGAGTTTTTAGAAGCGATATGATTAGCTAAGCATGTGATTGTGGCCTTGATAGTCAATCATCAAGACACCCATGAGAGGTTTATCATAAAGCCCTTGAGATTCCCTTAAACATTAGTTAATTAGTGGGATAATCTTAAATTTGGTACTCTTAAGTATATAAACATGTGGTGTCTTGCATTAGGTTAGGTTATTTTTATATTAGTAAGATAGAAAGAGATAAGAAATTGTCTATTTGTAGCTAATGGAAGTGTTATTGTTAAATGCTAGTGTCATGGATTAAGACCACAAAACCACTATCTAAGGGTGGTTTTGGAATCTGTGGATATATAAGAACAATATATGACTTTGTTTAAGAAATTCATTTTTTGGAGTTATTAGAAACACGTTTTAAAAGCATAGGTGGTGTTATGAAGAGGCATAGATGTGACTATTGTTGAAGAATACATTAATATTTAGATCATTTTAAACCTATTTTGTGGGTCACGTGATGAACATGCATGCTTATTACTTGTTTTTTTTCAACAACCTATATAGTAATAATAATACGAATAATCATATATAGTGTCACAAAATTTGGTTTATACAACTCCAAATTATTTCTTCTTTATTTGCACACTATGACCCCTCTACTTCATAATAACGAGATAAGTGTTAAATGAAATAATAGTTAAAGATAAGTTAGACATGACAAGAATAATTATGTATATAAGGAAGACGGCTTTTATGATAATTCTGCCAATTAAAATTATCTTTTTGTATTCAATAGTATTGAAGTGGTTTTTAAATTATAATATATAATTAAAATATAATAATCTCAAATATATCCTTTGACAGAAACACTTTAATCAATTGAAATAAACATAAAATATTATCTATAAAGTATAAAAAATATATATTGGGAACATTTTTGTACAACTTATAATATTCATGCTCGATAAAAATAGAGTTCATGCTCCCCTCATGTTATAACGTATATCAAAATATATCGATATAAATTGTGAGAATCTGTAACAATGTGTTAATGATAAGTAATTATTATATGTGTGATTGAAAGGGATAATATTGTTTTAATTAAAATGTCTATATTGAGAGCGGAAGAGTCTTAATATGTACTTTCATAATTCAAGTTTAAATAATGGATGGAAGTTAGTTTTCTCTATATATTTTTGAAGAGTCTTGGAATATAGTGTTACAAGTGAAAAAATGAAATATAATTTCTCCCCATTACGACTCTTTCTTTCACTTCTGATAAATTAATAATAAGACCATCATATTTTTTATGTTTATAAAAAGTATTAAAAGCGTGTCAATAGTTACTTACACTTACTATTATATGATTAAATTTCAAGTAATACTAATTATCTATTCTATTTACTATTATATTGTAATAGCTCTAGGGTTAAGGAGGAAGGAGAGAGTAAGAATGAAGTAGTAAGATTAATTGGTACAACCCACCCTCTCTTGGACATGTCCTCTTTATTCATTCCTCCTCAATAGTTACATCCAGATTAAGAAGATAGTTCCATCAAAACTAATTTGTCTAACGTAGTTAGGTCTAAACTAACCATAGTTCTACATCGCCCACTTAACTGATCTGTCTAATTGTAGATTGGTCTAAACTAACTCTGGATCGCTTAACAGTATGCTTCTTTTTTAGGGAAATACTTTTCTTCACCCTTGCATTTCCCTCTTCCTTGCTTTTTCTTCCATATAAGTGCAAAATTAGTGGGGCATGATCTGAAAAAAATCGTTCCTAACAAAATTCCTACCGAGGCCCCTTGTTGTTCCAAGGTTCTACCAACATATATGCAGTCTAGGCCAGCAAGGTTAGAGCCCTGGACTCTCTTGGTGAATCATGAAAATGCTAGGCTATCTTTGAATTTACAAAAATAAGATGAGCTCCAAGTATACGTGATCTGCAAGTGAAAACACATTTTTTCTCATGCTGCTAATTCAACCCCTTTGGTCAAGGAATAGGTATCACCTCTCTGATGTTTTAACGACTCTATTATATTGAAATCTTCACCAACGCACCAATAATTTTCACTAGGCATGGTCCTAATAATTTTTTTCTAAAACAGTTTTCTCCCAAATGAGTTATTGGGAGCATAAATGTTCAGGAGCTCTTAAAGGCCCTATTCTTGTGGTAAAATGAGATATTGAGCTCATCCTTGCTTAACGATACCTTGTTTTTTAATGTAAATTGCAAGCTCACTTTTAGTGCAACACATACACCTCCCTTTGTGTTACTATCGCCATGGCCAACCGACCATATTTGTTCCCATTGTCTAGGTAACAAAGAACCTATCACTTATTTCTGCTATCATTTCAATAATCTTCTTGAACCATAAGAATATCAATCTTACTCGTTGTTAGATATGATTTTAGTTTTTGTTGAAACTTACATTTAAATCTTTTGTAAAAAACATTTCCTAATCCTTATACAATCCAAGATATTATATTCATAGTAATAGTGAGATGAAGGCCTCCTACTCCAAGTAGGTGAATTATTACTTCTAATAAGCTTTATTGGCCCGCAATAAGAGTTCAACTCTTTGGGCCCATTGAGTTTTCTTGATGGCACTATTGAACCCTAGTAATACCATCGATTCCTTCCTTTTCAAAACAATTCAAATGACACTTCAATCTCTGTCAATAGTGGGACATATGGAAAATAAATTCTGACAGTTAAGAGCTTACCTTGTTCCCTCACTGCTTCTTTCACATTGAAGTTGTGCTAGCACTGGCTGAAGAGGAGGCAACCTCCTAGTAAGTCTAGTTTTCTTTAGTTGCAAAAGCTTCTTGATTGACTCAGAGGATGTCATTTAAACTTGATAAAGGTCTAGTCCAAGAGGTTATATATATGTGATTTGCCTTAGGTTGTCCAACATTTCAGCTTGCGGCAAATCTCTGTGCTCGCCCCTGCTTGATCTCCAACCTAGTACCCGGTAAATGATGGCTTGTTATTCCAGCTGCTCTATTTCTGTTGTTTTGCAAATGATGGCTTGTTATTCTAGGTGCTCTATTTCTGTTGTTTCGAAAATGATGACTTGTTATTTCAATAATGCCCTTTTTACTACTTGAATGTTTTGAATATCAATATCCATTGGAGTTGGCTAACTATCTGTATTAGCTCTTACAGGTTCTGAAATTGCAAATGGGTTTTGTTGATTAGATAGATTTGAAGTTTCTATTTGTTGTGCAATTTGTACTGCCTGTGCAAATGTTGTTGGACCTTGATCATGGACTCTTCTAGCAAGATTGTGACGAATTTTGGGCCAAAGAAAAAATAACTTCATTTTCTCTGATATTGCAGGATCTACGCACAACAATAATTGATTTAGCTTCACTGCAAATTGTGTTTTTGGTTCCAATGCTTGTTGCTTCAATGTTTATAGTTGTTGCAAGGCTCTCTAAGTAACATCTTGGTGGGAAAAATTTTGTATCAACTGAACTCTTAATGTTGGCAAATTTCCCTTGACTTCAACAACTTGTACATACCATGTTGTTGCTACATTTTGCAACAACATACTAGCTTCCATTGCTTTTCTCCGGTTCGAGCATTGACGATAATTGGCTACAATGTCGAAATGATCCAACCACATTATAACATGTTCAAAAGGTAGGCCTGAAAATGATTAAGGCCTCACTTTCGGTCTGCTTTGTTTTGTGTGGAATTGTTATTAGTTGCTAGTAAATTTAATAATGACTAGTTTGTATGGTTAACTTGCATCCTAATTATAGACACTATTTGAAACAGTTGTTTGCCTTATGAAATTGGTTGTTGGGATTGCTGCGTAATAAATTCTAGTTCTTGTTGCTAATTTTCATACTCCCGATGCATTGATGCTTCAACATGTAACATCACTTTTGAAGGTAGTTGCTAATCCTTGGAATAGTTCATGTTGCTTCTATTTTCCTAGTGTTAAAATGCATGTCACCTCTACCAATGTTATAGTTCTACTATTAAGGAGGACGGAGAGAGCAAGAATGAAATAGCAAGGAAGAGAGACTCAAGGTTAACTAGTACAACATGCCATGTCTTGGATAGGTCATCCTCTTTATTCATTCCTCCTTAACAATTATATCCATCTCAAGAAATGGTTCCATCATAACTAATCTGTCTAACCGTAGTTAGGTCTAAACTAACCTTGGTTCTATAATATGACGAGAGTATTATTTATGTTTAGATTGTAGCACCCCATGAGTCTTTTAATACAAAAAAACTATAAGTATTTATAAAAATAATCAATCTTTTATTATGTGTATTACTACATTTGAGGGCACAGAATCACCTCAAATCAGAGGGACAATAAGAACGATCAACTTCTATTAATATTTTCATATTAATAGTAGTTATAAAAACCGTGATATTTTTATATAAAGGTATTTTGGATCACGAATATATATATTGAAATCGGAAATTTGAATACTCTAAATGATAGTTCCAAAATATAGTTAATAGTAGTTTTGAACTACCAATTTTAACGATTTGTATTTGTTCATGACATAAATTTATTAGGCCATGATATTGTTTTTATTGATAAATAAAAACCATTCTTCTTAGATAATCGTCTTTATTTTAGGTATGAGTCTCAACAAAATAGTATTAACAAACATGAATACTTAGCTAAATATTAAAGAATGTGTTTTAACAAAATATGTCATGGTTTACTTATATATATATTTTCTCCTTGCTTTCACAACAAATCCACGTGTTGTAAAGTATTTGTATGATGCTCATTCCATTGATCTTGTTATATTAACCATACTTTTGAGCACATATTATTACGGATTGCCAAATAGGTCTAGGGCTTTTTAGTACTTATATTTTAGGCACTATATTTTAGGCGAGAGGTTTTTAATAGCTCTGTTTCAAGTATCTCTCGTTTAGTAACTCTATTCCTAACATGCTAATATTAAAAGACTTTAAAGTTTCTTCGAGCATATATATAAAGGTGAAGAGTGTTGGTAACACTCTTCAACAAATCAATGTTGTTACAATTAGTTTGAGCCTCCACTTATCAATCCTCAACCCTCTTTCCTTAGTGCATTTCTTCATTGCCCTAGCTCCATGTATGCTCATCCCTAACCCTTGCCTAGTTTGTAACATAAATTGCTTTTAACATGCTTAATACTATATAAAATCAAATTTACCCCCATGACCTTGAATAAATATTTAATGTAGTTCCTAAGAAAGTTATCTAGAGTAAGTTATAATCTTAGACTAAATATATCAAACCTGTTAAAGTTATACATTATTTAAAAGTTTAGAATGAGTATTGTACCAAGGAGCATAGAACAAGTAAAATTAACATAATAAAGAGGAACAATATAATATATTAACAAATATGGTACCTATGCCTTGCTCACAAGTAAGCATTATAAAGATGAGTGTAGTAAAACAAGTTTACAACTTATACCTTAGAAGTGCAACATTATAAGAATCTTGAAGAGGAAAATAACAAAGTTGATAACATGCCATCAAAATGAGTGCACAAAAAGTGATAAATTAAGATTACAACCATACATCTTGTTAATTGAAAACATTTGCAACTCAATGTTTGTGTCAACAAAAAGGCAAGGAGGTTGCAACTCCAAAATGAGTTATATGAAATAGAGAACTAGCTATGGGTTATACAATTGCCATCAAGGCGTATGCAGATCGCTCATATCTATCTGCAAATAGATTAATCAGTTATGAGGATTGAGTTGAGGTATGTTTATCTGGTTTAGTTTCATTACACATGAGTGATGATGATCGTAAGTAATCAAGAAAAATATTCTCACCTTTGGCAATCTTGTTGCATTCCTCATCGTAGAAGGGTGGAACTTGACAGAGGAATCACACAAGAAAACCTCTGAGTTGAAAGAGTAATTCGCTCTGGTTGAGCCCAAAATATGTCGACAATGTATACCATGGTGGTTGAAGCTATAATGGAAACAATAGTACTAACAACTCATATAGAGAATGGAATGATACTATTGAATGGTAAAAGAGCCAACTATCATCAAAAGTGGTAGAGGAAGGAATGTGTTCAACTAAAAGAGCATAAAACGGAACAAGACCTACTAGCATACATACTGTGTCGTACCCTCTAGTGAGAAAGATAGTGGCATAGTGCCATTTAACGATGATCAACATGTACTTAATGTTGACAACAAGAATATTAGGAGTTGAACTAGGTAGATTGAATTTGGACATCAAATAGCTTGACAAGCCACAAGAATTGATTTGAATGGTTGAAAAAAACTGGAAGACTTGACTCTATAAAAATGACACACTACACTTGCTGAACAAGTTGGGTAATGGATCCCTATATATTCTGCAAGGGGAAGCAAAGTACATGAAGACTGTAGGAATTTTGCTAAGAACTTTGGTCTTTGTTAGACAAATATGGTTGAATAGGGGATGGAAGACTATGAATTTCAACAAGTTGAGCAAGTGCTTCATCCAACAAGGAGGTAAGCTCATAGCAAAGAGAAGGATGGATATTCTTCCTCAATGTTGATACTTCAAAGCAATCGCTATAGGCTTAAATTGAATGGAATAGCATCAGAAGAATCGGATGCAGTGGAATGTACATCATGAATAGATGTGACAAAGTATGTGATCGGAAGGCCACCTTGGGGGAAACTATAAGGAAACAACGCAAGTACTAGTGCAGGGAATAAACAGAACCGGAACTTTGAGATGAGAAAACATCAAGTTTCATGGAAATTCATTTTGAATTTGACAATTGCTCAGCATGAACCAAATGAGATGCCTAGATTGCTGGCTTCATACAGACAACCACGTTTGATTGAGTGATGATCGAGTTGTGGTCGTTAAGGCCTAAATGGTAAACAAGTCAAGGCACTTGTCCTCCATTGAGATTCTAACTTGTTGGTGATTCTTCTGCATGACCATTCACCAACTCCTCCAAGAACTTACAATCAAAATGCTGAAGCTCACCTCCTGGGGAATTGGATCAGTCGTCGTAGAAGTAGATTGAGAGAAGGAGAGAGAGAGGGAGAGAGAGAGATGAGAGCAGATTTTGGATTGTTGATCTCTAGTCTAGAAGAGCAAGGGAAAACAAGGGGTTCAAGGGGATTGCAGATTCTCCAAACTTGAGCAAACTTCAAATCAACAGCAAAGAGAAATGTTGTCAATTCTAAGTGATATCCACACAAGCGCTCGAACTGCCCATGTTCTTGAAACATTGTTAACTATTAATACATAGGAGAGATGGCATTATGCTAGAAAGGGTTCAGTTCTTGTACAGTTCAAACGGTGCACAGATTTAGCTGCTCAACTCAAGTGCCAAACCATGACTAATGTCAGCAAGCACTAGCAAATTTGTCAGTAGCATAGTCTTCTTATAAATGTTACGGCTTGGGGTGTGTTCACAATCTTTTTGTCCATCCATTCGTTAGCATGTACCAGCAATCTGCCTTAACAGTAAACCTTGCCACTCGCAGGGACAAGCAGGGGGGATGAGTGCACAGCAAGCTCAACCTACCGATTCAGATAGCACAAACCATGCGAGTTCCGACATCTCACAATCGCACTATCGTCCGCAGATGAGATGGTAAAGAAACAGTAAAACACGGTTGCGAACTGAGGGTTTTGTAGTCGGTTTCCTTCCTTTGGCTGGTGAATAGCTTTTCGGGGAACAAGAGCCTGAAGACGAAGAAGAAGAAGAAGAAACAAAATTACACTCCACAATCAAGGTAGCAGAATGCGTATCCTTTTGCACCGACATTTACGCATATGCACGTATGCATACACGTATATGTATTCGCATACAAGGAAGGCACTTGGCAAAGGCCAGACCCCTTCTACAACATGCGTATATGCACTCGAGTACGTATATATACGTGTTCGGTAGACAAGGTGGCAGAACGTGGGTGCAAGGCATATGCACAATACACATATGTATACGTATACATATTCGCATACGTATACGCATGCGCACACGTATCCGTATTTGCATACGCATACACGCATTAGCATGGCGCTAGCATATGCAAACGTATTTGCAGCATACACCTACCTATACAATCATTGGCATACGCATAAGCATACAAATAAGCATATATACATATATATATACGATATGTATACGTATATACGAATACGTATAGGATTGTATGCTCATATGGTCATACCCATCACACCCATATCCATCCATGCCCATGCACATGAGCACATGCATGCACATCATACAAACGCATCATGCACATGCACACACACATACACATCTCTTCTCTTCTTCTTCTTCTTCTTCTTCTTCTTCTTCTTCACGTTTTCCTCTCTCTCTCTCCCTCCTCAGTGTTTCACGAGCCTCTGCAGAAGAATTCAACCGCAATCTCCATCGCTCCGCCCTGCTCCTCCTCCTCCCCCTCCTCCTCCTCCTCCTTCTTCTTCTTCTGCTTCTCCTTCTTCTGCTTCTTCTTCTGCTTCTGCTTCTTCTGCTTCTCGCTCGCCATTCCAATCCATGACACGAACCCTGCGAATCTCTGGAGTGCCATGACGAGGTCTCCGTCCGTGCCGCCCTCTTCCTGCGTTTCGTCTTTCAGTTTCCGCTGTGGACAGAATCTGTGGGCTTAAGGTCTGGTATTCGTGCTCTCCCTCTCTCTTCTCCTCCTCCACGAACACTGTCAGTTACTAGATTCCGCGTGAGATTCTTCGTGTACAACTCGCGAGATTCTGTTCTTCCTCATGGCGGCAAGACTCCTCTGGCTAATGTGATTAGGTCTTTTTCCTTATCGGATTTCGTTCTCTCGCTCGCTGCCGCTTTCCGTCTCTCTTGTTTCCTCGTGTAGATTGATCGAAGTTCTGAGTTTTTCTTCCTTGTTCTTCTCCTCCTCTTCCACCTGCTTTGCCGTATCTGTGTAGATAACAAGTCCCTGCTTTCTCACCTTGCAGAGATCAGAGGAGGAAATCGAGTATCCATTTGAACAGAGGCGATACAGAGGTGGAACGAGTTCCGAGACCCGCCTGTAATCCAACTGCTAAGCAAGAGATGGGCTGTATGCAAACCCACGGAAAATCTCAGAGATGGTGCGGTCATGAGAGATCAGAAAAGCAAGGACAACAATGGCTTTCAACCTTGCGGTGCTGTTAAGGTTATGAAAGTAGAAGAAGAAGGTAGAGAACGACCAGAGGGAGGGGAAGAAGAAGGAAAGGAAGGAGGAAAAGCTATGGCGGAAGAAGAAGATAGATTGGTGGAAGAAGAAGAAGAAGAAGAGGAAGACGAAGACGAAGACGAAGAGGAAGAAGGAGAAATAGAAGAAGAGGAGGAGGAGGAAGAAGAAGAAGAAGGTGGAGGGGGAGGCAGAAAAAAGAAAGGAGAAGAAGAGGAGGAGGAGGAGGAGGAGGAGGAAGAAGAAGGAGCAGAAACAGATCTAAACAAGAGAGATAGAGGAGATCTAGGTCTAGTGGTGCTTCAATGGGGCCATAGGAAGAGAGCTAGATGCAGCAGAGCAGATAACCACGGCAACAGCAATAACCATCATCATGTGGCAAAGCCGGCTATGGCGGAGGATCAATCCTCTGTGTTGACAAGGAAAGTGGTGAGGATGAAGAAGACGGAGAGAGCCGAGAGCTCCATGAAGAGCTTTGCAAGGGCCAAGGCTGTTAGCACCAGGGCTCCATCAGCCATGGCGGAAGCTCAAGCTCAAGCTCAAGCTCAAACGCAATCAGGAGAAGGCAGAGGAAGGGTGAAAACGCTGAGGAAAGCAAGCCTGGAAGCAAGCAAAGCAAAGTCCCAAAACTCTAACCCTAGCCATAGCCATAACCCTAACCCTAACCCGAAACACAGAGAGAAGCCTCTTAACAGCCACATGAAAACCTCGACTCTACCTCCTCCTGCTGCTGCTGCGGTGGTTCCACCTCCTTCTGCGGCTGACCATAACACTAAGTCCGATTCTCCGGATAGGATGAATGCCAGTGATCTCTCTGCCTCTACCAAAGCCAAGATTGATCTGCCCAAGATCATTCTTTCTCTGTCAAGGCGAGAGAAAGAAGATGACTTCCTCATCATCAAAGGCACCAAGCTTCCGCAGAGGCCTAAGAAAAGGCCCAAGGCTATAGAGAAGCTGCTTCATGTGAGTAGATCTCCTTCCCACTGTAGCCTATGGTTCTTGAAGCTCTTTTCTGTTGTAATTTGCTTTTGTTGGGTCTTTCTTGAAAGGAGCCTCATGCGTTGTTTTTTGTTCTCCTTTGTTTCTTCAGTATTGCACCCCGGGGAGCTGGCTTACCGATCTGTCTCTGGGGCGATACGATGTGAGGGAGAAGAAGTGTGTGAAGAAGGTAAAACATATGAATCTCTGCAGCTATCTGTATGCCATGTCTACATGCTTTTGTTTCTGCCACTGTTCCGAAGTGTCCTTCTTCTTATCGATAAGCATACATGAAGAGATTCTGGACGTGATTTCCAGTGTGCACATCCATGTGAATCCAAAGCTTCCATTGTTACATGCCCTAGTTGCATCACGTGTTTTGCAATGTGTGTGCGTGTGTTGTGTCTATTCCAGGTTTGTTCAATTTACGAGGGTTTGTTTCTATGATCTAGCTTCGTGTGTGCTTTTTGTGCGTTGTGTGTGTGAGAGAGAGAGGGAGAGAGGTTTGCAGTTCATATGCCAGTTGTGTATATGTGAAGAAGCTTCCATGGAAGCTGAATCTGTCGAGCGTGAAGAGAGATTGGGGGCATGACCTCCATTGTATGCATCTATGCAATTGGGAGCTCTCATTGCTAGAACATGATATGCCTGATTGCATCAGTTTTGCAATGTGGGAGTTATTTGCATGCGCCAGGTTTCTGATTCATCCATTTCAGATTATGTAAATATGTGTGTATTTTCTGTGTAAATGGGGGAGAGATTTGTGATTCGTATGTCTGATTGTGTATATTGAAGCTTCCATATATATATATACCTAACCTGTGCCTAATCACTCTGTTTGGTTTCACAATCATATGAAGATTCCATATTTGACTAACCTGTGTCTATTGCTCTGTTTTGGACAGAAACCAAGGGGCCTCAAGGCTATGGAAAGTTTGGAGAGCGACTCGGAGTGAGAGAGAGGCCTGAGTCAGCGTTTGCCCCATCCTGTTTAGACTAGTTTTTTTAGAAGATCAAACAAGTGATCGACAAATCTTAGCTTCTAACAACATTCATGGAGCATCCCCACGCACAAACATCATTATGAGCTCTTGCTTCCATCAGCGTTCAATCTCCAGGCATTTGAGGTATTTATCTCATGGGATGCTCGCTGGAACATGAGGTGCTAAGCAAAACCAACACATCACAATGAGATGCTCCCCTCCCCTGATAACAAATCTTTCCATCAAAGAGGTTTTGTGATCATCGGACTATTTTAAAAAAGGCCGTTTTGTAGTTCGGTAAAAAAAGAAGGAAAAAAAAAAGTCGCGGAAATGGCATATTTTCTCTTAGTCTGATCCGAACAGGAGTTCGAGATTGCAAATACTTTGTACAAGAGAATGTGGAAGATTGGGTCGGGAAAAGCTTGTGGTTTCTACCATTCCTGATCTGTATGGTATTATCATCGAGTCTGTTTGGACTGTAATCTCGGCATTAGGTTAGGCTTGTGGAATTCCTTGTTTCATCGGATTGGATTGGATCGCAAAACTCCTTGCAAAACTCCTGCATTGGGGCCATATTCAAGTGAAAGAAGAGGAGATGATGAAAGTCCCTGTGCTTTTTTGAGCTAATCCAAAGAAGTTCCTTCCTTGCCAGTTCCAGAAGAGAGAGTTAGTTGGTTTTTATTCATGGTGTAAGGCAGGTTAATGATAATGTACATATGATGCTGGTGTACTGGTATTTTGATCCCATTCATTCTAATATGAAAAGACGTTGGGCTCCAAATATAGTCATATGCTAAGCTGTTCTTTCTCTGTTCTCTCTTGAGCTGTCTGTAAAAGCATTTGTACAGTTTAATATAGAGTTTATCGATGGCACAGAATAGAACGGATTTGATATCTAACGACCAAATCAGGAACCGAACCTTCCAAGTCACCTTCCTTTTGAAATGACACTCATATACATTCAGCTTGGCAAGGAGATGTCAAAAGCAGATCCAGGGGTTTGATAATCTGCTCTTGTTTCTGCAGTGAACTTTTTTGTATATCTGTGGAATGGCTGTAATTCCGATTGCAGAAATTTGGTAAATATGTAACCCCATTAGTTTGATCTCAATCATAGAGTCTTCTTCATGACTCACTACGGTCAATCCTTTTGTGAATGAATCTCTATAATGAATCGCATAGCCATCACTAAAATCAGAACGATTTTAATGCCTTCCACTAGAACAGTTTAAACCTCACGCAAATAACAAATAGTTCACAGGCCTGAAGGATTGCAAGCAGCTTATGATAAAGCCCAGATCAAAAACATATACACATAGTCCATCAAACCTAGACATACGTTTGCATGCGCCGCAGAATTGAACTGCTTCTAGTCCACTAAAGCTTCAATTGTTAGTCACAGAAATAAGTGAGAGGTAGCATACCATAAGCTATACATCAGATTTACTTGTTTCCAAAACTGATCATGCACCCAGAGGCTATCACGGTCAATATCTTAAGCCACACGCATATTACTCTTATGTAGTTATTGATGTGTTTTATATCTCGCTTCTCCAGTGATGCATGATGAGTCGAGAACATAAACTGCAACCTCTACTAAGCACACTGTTTAAAAAACAGCCATGAACTCGTTCCATAAAACCAGAAGATCTGTAGTCACTATTTTCATTTAACCATAGAAATTTAGTTCATTTTTATCAATACACAGTAGATAACATGACCACAGAATGTTGAATTGGATGTTCCACCATGACCAAGACATATCCATAATGTACATACTGTGTACAATTTCAGATCAGCCTAAGACTTTTAGAGAAACCTTTCTGTACTACAACACTTGGATTTCCACTAACCTGAAGTCGAACCTACTTCATGTCCTAATTATAAGACATCATATAATCATCACAAAATACCCATTAACTACAAAGACCCATCTGTTTTGATGTGTACAAGTATATGTACATCAATGGCTCAAACTAAGGAACGCAAATAAACTCCTTGATAAAAAAAAATTTATCTTTTCCAAATTCGGGATAAACACCTTGACCTAAACCTCCAAAACAAGGTAGTATTAAGACTCTGACAAGTTGGAAACAGCCAACTTGCGATAGATTTTGCACAATGCCGTAACAAAGAAGTCAATAAAATAGATTTTTGACCCACACAGTAGACCACTCTGATCCCACGAGTTGCAAAGAAAAAGGACTATGGCAAAAAACAGTCTCAAAATGGTGAAGTTTTTATGGACAGTTACTATCAAGTTACTTCCCCTCCTCCGTGGAACTAGGCTCCTTATCATTCACGACTGTTGCAATCTCTTTATCCTCCTTACCACTTTTCTTCTCTTCCTTATCATCCACTTTGAGCGCTTGTAAAAGCTCTTCTACTTCTCCAGCATTAGAAGGCACTGCTTTTTGTGCATCTTCAAAAGCTTTCTTAAAGGTTTGGGCATCTAGGGAAGACAAAGAACACAATGAGAATATGGCAAATGTCTGTCCATAATGATACAACAAACAGGCTGTAGGATACCTACTTTCCACACTGCCGAAACGAATGCAGAAGAGCTCTTCTTTGACCTCTCCATCTGCAAAATCAGGTGCATGCCAAACCCAAGTTTTGTCACTCCCTTGATGCTCCTGAAGCACAATCGATGGGATAACTACCAACAAGAAAAAATAACACCCACAAGAAAGAAATAGTTGTTAGAAATAAGCAATCATTTATTTAGCATGGTGGCTAACGAGTCTCCCCATAGAGCAACACGTAGAGAGCTCTCCTCTGCTCACTCTTGATTAACGAAAACAAATGAATGCATTGAGAAGAACCTACCTACGTGGTTCGCACAGATCTTCAGTGTCTTGTTCTGTCTCATGACAAGACGAACTTTTTTAGTCTCTTTGTGTTTGAGCAGCTTGACAACTCCTACACCTCTTTCCTTCCACTGATTCCCGTCCTTATCAAAGCGATAAAGCTTGGCTTTCCTGAATGCAAGCAAATAACAACTGAGAATCCGTGGAACTTTCAAACATTCAATTGTTGAAACGAATTCATCTTTATATGGCTACATATATATATATACGAATTAGTACAGCGCTATTCTTAGAATGCACGATTGAGAAAAGCAAAGAATGTAAGTTTCAAGGCTTTTCATTAATCAAGGCGTTACTAACAAAGCAAACAAAACAAAAAAAGCATGCGAGACATGATCAAGGAATATGTCAGAGGCCCGCAGCAGCATTAAAACATTGATGCAACAAACTAGAGAAAGAGCTAGAAAGAAACAGCGGGAGAGGGAAAGAAGCGGGAGAATAGAAGAACTGGCAAAGAATCGATGGAAAGAAGCTGGAAAAGGGCCAAGAAGGAAAGAAACCAAGAGCCAAAAAAACCAATTTGAAACGGATCAAGAACAAACAGAATCCAGAGGAAGGAAAAACACAGAAGCAGGAAGGAGAACCACGGAAGCGCATGTAACGAGACAGAGAGGGGAGAGGGGAAAAGGGGGGGGAGGGGGGAGGAGACTCACAGATCAATGAGAGCATCTTCGTTCTCTTCGCCTGTGCTGACAACGACGGCGTCGAGCTTGATGATGGGAGCGATCTCAGCGCCCGTGTCCTCTTCTTCAGCGGCGGCTCTGGAGTCGTCGTCAGCATCTTCGGCGGTGGAGGTGGGCTTGGTCTCGTCGCGATCCTCCTCGCCGGATCCTGCCATGGCTATGGAGTGCAAGCTCGGATCGGGCCGCTCGGGGTACGATCTCCTCCGTGCAGAAGAAAACGCAGGCAGAGGAAGAAAGAGAGGGCGAGTGTTGAGGCGTTTGCTTTTGTTCTTGTTTTCCACAGGGAAAAATTAGGGTTTCTGATCGTCTTCTTCTTCTTCGTCTTCTTCTTCTTCGTCTTCTTCTTCGGGTTTTAATCAAAATTCTTCTGTTTCTTCTTCTTCTTCTTCTTCTTCTTCTTCTTCAGTTTTTAATCGGAATTCTTCAGTTTCTTCTTCTTCTCCTTCTTCTTGAGTTTAATGTTGAGCAAGAAGAGAACTGATCGATCTGATCATCGGTCGCTTGATGCTCAGCAGAAAGCCCGACTTCCCCCGACACGAGCTGTAATTGTCAGAGAGTTGAGAGGAGGAACTGGGAGGTAAGAAGTATAAGTAGTTTGTGTTGCTCCGAAGAAGTGGATCGATAGCGAGTAGCAAGTATTTATGGTGCTGGCACTCGAGGAGCTGCCTGACAGCTAGAGTGGATTAGATATCCTTAGGCCAAGAGGTTTGATGAGAGGTGTTGGCGCCGATGGAGTAGCTTGACAACTAGAGTGGGTTAGATATCCTTAGGTGTTGTATGTTGTATTGTTGAGCTATCAAGCAAGATAGGTATACCTACAAACCTAGTTCCAGAACAACCTTGCACGTAATGATTACCGTGTCCAAACTTTGAAACAAATTGTTGAATCCCATAGTCGATAGTCGATAAAATTGCACGATTCCAACTCATCCTTGGGCGTGAGTGCAAGAAGGCTTCCCGATCGAAAGAAATGCTTGCCAATCTTGCGAGATCTTGAAACGTATAGGTCTATTTGGAGGCATATCCTCCACTAGTTCGAACAAATAAACTCTCAATCCAATTGGTTGTCGACCATCACAATCCATTGACAGCAAATCATAAAAACACTTATGTCTTTTCATTTGGTCAATATATGTATGCATCATAAATAAGAGTGACAAGGAGTATTGAGCACCATTGAGAGGCAGATGTGGCATATTGGACCTACAAATGCTTGAATGAACCAATTCGAGGAGGCTCAACTCTATTGGCATGTTGATTAGGTGAGGCATGGCAATAGATTTACTCAACTAAAAATGCTGGTAAAACTGATGATCCGAGAAGGAGAGTTGGGGAATGTAATTGGCCTCGAATAATTGCGTATTGAGTTGCCAAGGCTTTAATGTTGGAGGGATGCATGTAATTGACACCTCAAGCGAGCAAGAGTTCCCCTTTGTACCCTTCTTATGTATAAAACTTGTTTGGAACCCAACTTCTTTAAGCTATTTGATCTGGTATCATGAGATGATTTCAGCATGATTAGCTCATTTATGCCCCATAAACAATCAAACCAATCTCATTGCCAATACGTCTAGTCAGTTGCCAAGCCTTGCGTGTATCCAAGCAGAAGTTGCGTAGTAATGTCATCTATATCCAAAGGTCTGCTGATATCTTGCCAAATCTATCGAGAACTAGCCCAAATTCGGACATGGGTAGCCAACAATGACATACAAAGTAGCTTCGATGGCCAGCGTGGCGCCCCGACAGTAATAAGAGCAGCTGCAGTTCTCTGATTGGAAGAGTACGAGGTGCGCATGCAAATGATGTACATGTGTATGTCGATATGTATTATTATGTATCGGGTGTCAGGAATCAGAACATGCTTGCATGACGTATGAGAAATCGTGATTCGGAGCACAACAGATCACGAAACAGCCGAAAGCATATCGTGTAGGCATATGCCATTCCCAGGAATGTATTTGTTTCGATTACGACATAAAAAAGCACTATTTCACACACACATACAACATACG
>JBBBWG010029499.1:36518-52696 GCA_037176905.1 Azolla pinnata
ATATGCCATTCCCAGGAATGTATTTGTTTCGATTACGACATAAAAAAGCACTATTTCACACACACATACAACATACGCATATACATACATACATATACGTATAGACCTACATACAGATACGTATAGAAATGCATACGCTTTGCCATGACATGCATGTTATGCATTTGCATCGTATGTATGTATGCATGTGTGCATGCATGTACGCATGTTATGTTGTGTTATGTTATGCTATGTTATGCTATGCTATGTATGCGTGTGTGTATGTATGTATGTATACTGTTTCCGTATATCCGCGTCAAAGTCTTCCTTCTCTTGATCTCTCCATCGTTCCGTCTCCGATCTCTCCATCTCCATCTCCGTCTCCATTTCCATCTCCATCTCTCTCTGCGTGTCATGGGCTCAGAAGAAGTCCTCGATCGCGACTCCCTCTTCCGAAAGATTAAGGCTAAGCCCGAAAATAAGGTACCTCTTCTTTCATTCGATCTTTTTCCATCCTCCCTTCCCGCTTCTCGCCCTCCTGTTTTAGATCCATTGCATCTTTCGCTGTTCCTAATTACCTTCTTGGACTCGTGTCTCTACTAAACGGATCGGTTAAACATCTGGAGTGTAGACGTAGTCTCACGGTCGAGACGATCTGTTTCCTCGTGCGAAAAATTGTTCCATTCCGAGACTGCCTTGTTGCAAGTTCGTGTATATATGCACGCACTCGAATGTTTAGTGCCAAGGTTTTTACGCATGTATATACTTTGGACCACAGGTTCCAAGGTCTTTTGAGCATTTTCCTCAGAGATATCTCATTTCTAGAAATTTACACGTTTTTTCACCTAAAACCAGAAATTTGGAGATTGAATACATGAATTCCGTTTCACCAAGAAATGCGACATGGAAAACGGCGTGACTGGCTCGAAATCTTTTTGCGGCCCTATGGTGCGGATTGATTTCTTTTAATGTGATTTCCTTCACTGTGAGAGTCATATATTTCTAGCATTTAGGATCTCATTTGGATCTGCAGATTGAAAATAGTTTACACAAAGGCTCAAATTTTCAATTCGATGTTAATACTTTGATGCCACCCTTTAGCCATATAATGGTTCTGGAAAACAGTTCTATAGGAAAGAATCCACATAATAAAGGGAAGAAATATTAACGCAGCTTAGGTGTCTTGAAATTTCCTCTGTGATTGAACAATTTATTACATCCGAAATGTTCTCCCACACAGTCATCCTAAGTAGATCTAATATTCCTGTCTATCAAACATCTACAAATTTTGAGCTTTAGATGGAATGGTACTTTTTATGTCATTTGCTGGATGGAATGGGCTATTTTTGTTAACGATTATTTTACCACTGTTTGACACATGAAATGCTATTGTCGTGCAGTATGTAATCCCTCAAGGATGTTGTGCTTGTAACTCTACTTGCGTAGCATTTGCTTGGCTTTTAGCATGGGTGGGATGAGCAAAGTGCTAAAAATGTTTGTGAATTCTCTTTATTGATGTAGTTTGCATGGACGTATTGTTGCTCAACAACGTCTTTTGTTATCCCTTGTTATTTAACTGATCAATGTCTAAGAGTGATTGGTATCATCATATTCCATCGCCTCAGCTTGATAGAGAGAAAGAGTGAAAGAAAGAAAGAAAGAAGAAAGGGTGATATATAAACGTTTACTTAGGACAATATGACCCATAAATTTTAATGTGACCTGATAGGGCACGTATCAAATATTAAACTGATAAAAATAGATACTACACTTGATCTTAGCCAAAAGGCTGAGAGAAGATTTTATTTGCATTTTTGAAGATAAAATATTAGCAGTTGTACCAAAAATTGAAATACGGTTGACATATTGATATTGGAATTCGAAAGACTCTCAATGCTCTGTAATTCTACCAATGAATGCTGCAATGGAGAATGCACATTGAGATTGTGAGAAGAACGTGTCTAGGGAGTGCCATGAATTGATTGCCGAAAAAAACTGTGAATGTGATGGATGGTGAAACTTGTTAAGCAAAGCTTGATGCTTTGATTCTAGAATTTGATCGAAGCTAAGCAAATGGTATATTCAAAGAGAATCTGAGTTAGGCCATTTTGAAGCAATGGCGAGGATGATGAATAAGATTGTGGGCCCGATCATGTATCTATGAGTATGGTTTCTTCATTTAGAGAAGAAGAGTGATTTATAGTTCAGTGCTGTGTAGGTAATATGATGTATGGAACATGAACATTTACATTATCTATTCATCCATGATACTTTAACATCTTGTCTCATCAAAGAGAACGAGCAGAAGCAATGATCTGGAGTTGTAGGCTCGGGCATGTACCTGTGAGCAGAAGATTTATTTATAGTTTTGTGCAACATGGGTATTGTAATGCGTGAAACATGAGCCTCTCCATTGTTCCAATTCTTGATACATTAACCTTTCAAAAATGTCTCATTTACTGATGGAACTCTTAGCGCAAGTGTGATACATCTCATCTTCCAACCGTTTCCTCATATCTTTCCTTCCAGAGCATAGGAATTTGCTTCTTTGTGTCCTTTCTTCCTCTTACTCACTTCCATGTGATTCTAGGGGGTTAGTGTGGGTATGTTTGAAATCTTAAACATGCACTTGATTACTCTTTCCATAGTCTTGATTTAAACGGGAAGTGATCTGGTGTCAACAAATAGGAGCATATATAGGAGTAGTTGTTTAAATTAAAGAAACCTTATCAAACACTTAACCAAGTAGTTTTGTTCAAGCATCAGATTTGGAATTGGGCACATGATTCCAGCAATCCCTTGAGAAATTTTTTTATATCCATCCAATTTTATTAAGTTAATAGTATTTGTGAAAACCTTAAAATCGGAACATATATATTACTAGTGTAGATTGACACTAATGGCCAAAAGAATGATAAATGGATAGGCATTGAAACGGAAGCATCATTTCCATCATCAGATCCATATGGGAGTTTACTGTTCTCTTCCTCATTATCATAAACCGGCTTTCTATGATGAAGCTCTCGAGGACTCATTTTTTCCTGTTCAGCTTTAGGGAAATCATGTTCTCTTAGGTAGTTGTTCTAACTCAATTCTAGTTCAACGTCAAAGTGTTGATTTCTTTCTTATTTTTCTGCTGATGCAAGGGTCTTTTCTTTCTGCAAGACTCTGCATCTTGTAATAATTGTCAGGGGTTTGAGGCCATGAAAACAATATTTTAAGAATGGTGATATATATAAAAGATAATGTAACTGATAAAATAATGTACTGGGGTGCCAGAGAGGGTAAATCTCTGCAAAGAAATGATCTAATAGGCTCCCTTGGAAGAAAGCTTGTAGGTCCAAATATCCTGAGAACAAAAACTATGACTCTTAAATTATAAACATAGTATGTGCATTGTTAGCTAACCATCTATTTCACAATGTACCATATAAAAAATTATCAAACATCTAGATTGAACATCCTCATTTAAATCCAACAAGAACTCCCAATTATGGATATTTTATACATAATATTCAACTAATCTGAGATTATTCGAAACAGTGAGAGAGGTGCTCATACAAGGATTGGCCAGAATGAAAAAGTACATGAATATACAGATTAATTTAAATTGTACCTTTAACTAGGATATTAATGATTTAATACTTATTCTGTAGTCAATCTGCATAGGATTGAAGCTTCTTGAATGGATTTTAAAAGCTAAGAGAGGAGTAGGTGGTGGTTCTCAGAGAGAGATTGGAAACAAATGATGAAATTGTAGAAGCAGTTACCCCATTTCACTCTATCTTACAGTTTTTAGGATAGAGATGACATGATGATCTTTAGATCATCATGGCCAAACGACCAAAAAGCACCATGATGATGATGATGATGATGATGATCATCATCATCATAATATAGTTTCTATAATTCAGTGCGTTGTGGTCCAAATAGGCTTCGTGAGAGAGCTATCACCTAAAATATCTTAACACACAGGAAAAGGAAGAATCCTTGGGAGCTTTGAATAATTTCAAGAATGTTTTTGTGCACGTTGGAATTAAATATATGCAAATTGTAGCAACCTGATTTCCACTGGCTTCCCTCCTAGTTATATGTTATGTTTTTTGTGTTACGATGAAGTGAATATGTTCATGTAGTGGAACTCGAGTGTTGAAAATCTTACTCATAATGCAACTTGAAGGTTGAAATGGATGGTAGTGTACAACAGGTAGGCACCATTGCAAGCTAATTGTGGCAGTTAAGATACGTGCACAAGACATTGAGTGCCATCTTCTGTTGGCAGTGACCGTACTGGCTTTTAGAATGTAATAAAGGTTCACAGTCCCACGTTTTCTACTCATTACTTTAGCCACTATTTAATGTATTGGAGACATAAAAACTCTTGCACGTGTGGAATAGTGTCATAAGGATTGGTGGCTAATTATTCAACCTATAAAGCACACATCCTGCACTTTGGCTTAGTCAATCAGATGATAATGTTAAAATAAAGGAGGAGAGCATGAAAACAAGAATAGAGGTTATGTGTTTTGCCTTATGCAAAACAGACTGCTTATCTAGACTTGAAGTAGATGATATTCTATTCATAATCAAGGCGACAAGAGAGGGATGTTAAACATTATCTGATTAAAATATTTGGTGAGCCAGAATATGTGATTTGTGACAAAGAAACCATTGCACTTTGTTTCTTTGATTTCTATAAGATCCAATTTGTGGATAACACAATATTCATTTGATGTTTGTGTATCCAATAATTATACATATAAGAAAAACATGCGATGTGAAGTTGTGTGTACATGTTTATATGCCGAGAAATATATTCAGTCTATGAATTTTATTGATCTAATTATGAACAAGGTATTTTACAGGTTTGCTTCGATTGTAATGCGAAAAACCCATCTTGGGCTTCTGTAACGTATGGTGTTTTGATTTGTCTCGATTGTTCAGCACTTCACCGGAGCCTTGGTGTTCATATTACATTTGTGCGGTAGTGGACCTTCAAAATTTCTATGCATATGCATACATTGTGCAAAATATTCCCTTCTTGATCATATTCAAAAGTCATGATGGTTGGATTTAACTGCAGATCCACAAATCTGGATTCGTGGAATCAAGATCAGTTGAAACTGATGTCAATTGGTGGCAATGCCAGAGCAGGAACCTTTTTTAAGCAGCATGGATGGACCGAGGGGGGGAAGATTGAATCCAAATATACCTCTAATGCAGCTGTCCTTTACAGGCAGATACTTGCTAAGGATGCAGCAAAAAGTACCCTAGAAACCTCTTCTTCCGTTCCAGGTTCTCCAACTGGTTTCAACTTCAAAGACGTTCCCATTGGGAAGAGTCCAAATGCAGATTCTGTGGTAGATTCTGGAGATTCAGATTATCTACTGGTAGATATGCCTAAAACAGCTGCCATTCCTACCACTCAGCATTCTGCGCGAAAACCGACGTCTATTGGGGTCAAGAAGACGGGTGCAAAATTAGGTGGTAGTTTAGGTGTCAAGAAATTAGCCGCCAAAGTAAACATGTTAACTAGACCTTTTATAATAATTTTGGTTTTTTTTTTATCTTACTTTTTTTTAAAATCATAATTTGAAACTGGTCAATGAGTAGGGAAATGAAAACATTTATGACCAAAAACCTTCAGAAATTCCTCCTGAGCCTGTGCCTCCTCCATCTTCCTCAGTGACGCAGCCGGCGTCTCACATATCAAGGTTTGCTTATTTAGAAACAGATCCAGATACAGAGAGCAACGTCACTTCTGGACATGTTTTAGCTCCACCAGCAGGAGTAAATTTCTTCACAGATTTCAACAACTCTGCGGGTTCTCGTAAAACTAACAGTTCTAGCCGGTCCAAGCCTCAGGTGAGGAAGGTTTTATATTCACATCATATTCATCTTGTTTGGATTTCGAGTTTGATGCATTAAATTAAGTATATGGATTTCCGTCATGGAAGGCTCAATTCTACAACCATATACGATGCTTCCCAATTGTATTCAATAGCCTTTTATGAATTCTCATGGTCAGAGATCGCTATAAGAACTTTCCCAGTACATTTTTCTTATTCTAAAGAATTCCAAGAATATCAATCAAAATTAAAATTCATACTACGTCTTTGTGTAAAATTGGAACTTTCTATGTTGTTTGATTGTTCTCCTTTATATCTCAATTTTTATTCAACAATGCTATTCAGGGGGGTTGATTCTAAAAATATAAGAGAAAATAAATCCTGATAAAATCAGAAGTCTTGTGTGAATTTTAAACGATCTGCTTTGGATGGTCGTATGTATTAATTACCTACTGATTTTCATCCTTTGAAATTTAATCAGATTGAGGAAAGTGATGAAGCTCAGAGGAAGTTTGCAAATGCAAAATCTATATCATCTTCTCAGTTTTTTGGGGAAGATAAGAAAGTTGATGCAGACAGCCAAGTGCGGCTGCAGAAATTTGCAGTATGCTTCCACCTTGCCCATTTTTCATCATTTTAACATTTCAAGAATTATGTCAGTTTGTCTCTGTTTTTCCTCTTTTTCTGGCAGAATTCTTCCTCCATATCAAGTGCAGACTTTTTTGAGCGCAAGGAGGGACCACCCAGTTCTGCTGTTGATTTAACAGCTAGTGAACTGATTACACGGATTAGTTTCCAGGTATCTATCTTGCCGATTTGTAAAGGTGTTTGATTGAAAAGCATAATATTATTCCAAACTTCATTTTAACAAGCATATCGCTCTGTTTTTAGAGTAAGGATCAAGAGACCCCCGTATTATTAGAATATGACTGATGTAGGTGGCACATAGTGATCTAAGCCACAGTGAAATCCTGGCGATAATAAAATTCACCTCTAATTACTGACTGATTTGGATAGATAATCTATAGTATAATAATTTTGTTGATGAGAAGTGAAATTGTTCATGATCTCATATGGTATCTTGGTCACTTACATAAACCAACGGTATATACCTGCAAATGTGATGGTATGAATCGGATTTTGCTCTTTTGAATAATTATAAACAGGTTTCTCCCAATAGTATTAGTAACTTTTGGGACTCCACATTTTGTTTTGCAGGCATCTCAGGACATGTCATCCTTGAAGAGCTTAGCTGGGCAAACTGGACGAAAGCTCACAACTATTGCGACAAACCTGATTTCTGATCTACAAGATCGCATTAGATGACGGCAGCTTGCATTGATTTTCACAAATATAATGTGTGCACTCAGAAAAATATCTCAAAATTTGAACTCTAATTGTAAATGACTTTCTGCATAGAGTCACGAGGTAGGATATGTCGGAGGAGTATTTATTTTTATTGGTAGCCGGTCATTATGAATATGACAGTTTGTTTATATGTAAGTAGTCGTCGTATATAAGGATACTTGTGTGAACCATGAGTGGTATCCAGAAAACCAAAGTTTGCCAAAGCTTAAAAAGCGAGTCTCAAGAGTGGTTGTGAACTTGCTGTAATTTGAATAGCTACACTTTTTTTGTTTCTTGCACATGGGCTCTGTTTCTTCTACCCTGGTCGTTTGTCTCCATATCTGCTACATGGCTTCTTGTAAACATGGCAACAAGAAGGAAAATACTTGTTGTTTTTAGTTGCATTGTGTTTGCCTCTTCTTCTGCACAGCGAGCTTGGAAGCTGTCTTCCTGCATGCAACATGCATGTTTCTGAAGCAAAGCAGTGATGGTTTTGTCATTCATGAACAAGAAGAGCCAATGTGGAGAATCATCACTGTCTTGGCTTGACGAAGCTTCTTATTATGATTTTTGTTTGTGGTGAAATTGTACAGTGGAGCATCACCATCGCCACCATCACCATCTCCATCATGGTGCTAGGATTGACATCCCTGCGAATCAGCTTCTCGAACCATTGGAAGAGCTTGGAGACATGGCGCAGACAGGCTTGGATCAAGTTGTGCTGCCATACATACTGTGCTCTGTTTGCAGGCTATGGAAGATGAAGAGGATGAAAAGCAGAGCATAAAATGCTGCTGAGTATGCAGATGCGGATGCTGGTCAGGAGGACGTGCAGGCTGAAGCAGGTCTTCTCAGAGGTATCATCCTCCTCCTTCTCCTCTCCTTCTTCTTCTTCATCATCATCATCATCATTAGCAGCAGCAGCAGCAGGAGCAGAATCATCAAGAATCAGAGGAAGGGGATTGTCGCTGCTCTCAGAAGCTTTATCCCAAATAGCATCAGAATCCAATGCCCGGGCCGAGCTGCTGCAGCAAGTGAAGGCGATCGGGCGCCTGATTCGGCGCCGGGATTGGGACCCCAACTCGGATCGCACCTGTTCCAGCCTTCTGGGCTTCGCCCTCACCCCCGATCACGTCGCAGAGCTCATCGGCAGGCTTTCCCTTCCGGCCAAACACCATCGCCATCGCCGCCGAGGCGGAATCTCCGAAGATGAGCACCACTCAGAAGACATGGACCCTTCGGCTGCCTGCGTCTGGGCCCTCCGCATCTACATCTGGGCAGCAAAACAGGCAGGATACCGCCACAATGCCGTCGTCAGAAGCCTCGTCCTCGAGCTATGGGAGCACAGAGACCAAGTTCTGCAGTTCCTCCTTCTCATCGACAACCCTTCTTCTGAATCTTCTTCATCATCATCATCATCGGCGGCCTCGCCAGAGAAGTTCAAGCTCTTGATCCAAGGCTATGGATGGGCACACATGCCGGACATGGCCATGTGTGCCCTGGCGAGGATGACGACGGAAGCAGGGATGGAGCCCGATCTCTCGCATTTCAACACCTTGCTGCTTGTCCTAGTCCACGCCAATCGCTTGCCGATGACGAGGGAAGTGTACAAGCAGATGCTGGAGCGAGGAATCAGCCCCGATGCTACCACATATGCTCTCCGAGTTCGAACCTATTCTGCATCGGGCCAGTTCGATGAAGCCCTGAAAGCCTTCCGGCAGCTGCTCAAGGCTGGCTTCCGCCCCGACCTCAAGACCTTCGGCTACCTCCTCGACTCCATGTGCAAGGCGAAGCGAGCTCGCCTCATCTATGTCATCCTCATCGACATGCACAAGCACCGCTGCAGCCCTGATGTTGCCGTCTACCATGAGATCCTGGAAGGCCTTTGCCGCAACGATTGCGTCAAGGATGCGGAAAAACTGGTGAAGCTCATCCGCGAGCGAGGCATCGATCCCAGCCCCTTCGTCTGCAATGTCCTCGCCAAAGGGCAGTGCCGAGAAGGTAAGATTCGGTGCGCTCTCATCCAGGTCCATGACATGATCAAACGTGGGTTCCTTCCGAACCCTGATGTTTTCGACCTGCTGCTCATCAATCTGTTCAAGGAAGGCCGGATTGGCAACATATGCAGGCTTCTGGGTAAGCTCGTGGAGAAGGGGTTTGTGCCCCCGATCTCGACCTACGACATATTGATCTATGGGATGTGTAAATGCGAGGAGATCGATAAAGCATTCAAAAGCTGGGAGATTCTGATGCAGTTTCGCCTTCCGGGCGTCAAAGCCTATCGGGCACTCATCGAAGGATTGTGTAACTTGGGTCGGGTGGCCGAAGCAAAACTCGTATTCCGAAAGACTATGGAGAAGGGAGGCGTTGGTGATGACGCTGCCCACGATGTGTTGATTTTGAGGTTGAAGCAGGCCGGAAGGGTGATCGATGCAAGGGAATGTCAAGAGATACTGGATCGAAGGAGACAAAGGGAGGCTTGCGACGGTGAGCTTTCGAGCCGATCCATTCTGGCCGGTGATGATGACAGTGATGGTGGTGGGAGTCATAGTGCTGAAGATTTCTCCGGTGATGAGAAAATCTGAATCTGCCCCTATAGTGTTCTAAGTTTTGTATAAGGTAGGGGGATGATGCCGACGGAATCTGTTATCCAAGCAACGGAGGTTTTATAAAGTTTGTCGAGTTGGAGTCTGGGTAATGCATAGGTTTGAAGGTTGCACATTGTTGTTTGTAGTTGGGTGTTTTGGTTTTTCCTGGCTTCCACAGAGTTCCATCATCATCATCATCATCATCATCATCATCATGTAGGTGGAAAACAAATCCATCTGTAAATGGAGAACAGCACATGTAGTGAATGTGTTTTACAGATATATACTACATCAGCCGTGGATAATATGGCTGTTGTTGGAAGTATGAAGTGGTGGGGAGCTCTTACATTGGGTTTTTCGGGTTACTGTTCCGTGTTTCATCGATGAGGTATTACAGTGAGAGTTCTGTTTGATGATGATGCTCAGCGAGTACGGCATGTGGAATATGGCAATCCACGGCTTAATTCGACTGAGGGTCTGTAAAAACATTTGGAAACAACAGATCCAAGAGATCATCTTGCCATTCAGGCATTGCTTCCTGGCAACGGAACCCTTGCAAGGATTGGATCGGCTTTGAGAGCAAGGGCTGCTGCTGGCGCTGCCGCCGCTCGAGCATCTCAGGTTTGTACCTCCTGGACCAGTCGTGTCGCGCTGTTGATTCGGAAATAGTACCTCGTGAGAACGATGAAAAACCGAAGAAGAAGAAGAAGAAGACAGCAAGGCGAAGCATCCGATCCTGGAGCGGGTATGCTTCCCTCTCTCCCATGTACATGTCTGTTGTGTAGTTAAAAGTGTTTAGAGTAACGAACCCGGATCGAATGGATGGGAGGTAAGAGCGGGGGGTTGCGAGACGCCATAGCCGGATCGGCGTCACTCCTCGGCACGACACGGAGATGGCGATAGAAGCAGCTGGTATTGGAGAAGATCCATCCATGGCAAAAGCTTGTGGCAGCTTGTATGGAGTCTGCAGCTGCCGAAGGGAACAATGGCAGGAAGGAGGGGTGTGTGTTAGGGTTTCAGGTGGTGGTGATGGGGGTAGAGAAGGGGGAGGAGCGGCAGACGGGGCAGGAGGCGTGGAGGCGAAGCCAGGTATCGATGCAGGGAAGGTGGAAGGCGTGGAAGCAGTCGGGGAGGATGCGGAGCACATCCCCCGCCTCGAAATCACCCAAGCAGATGGAACAGCTACTGCTACTAGTAGTAGCCATGGCTCCTCCATCACCACCACCACCTCCTCCATACACTATCTTCTGGTAGCCTTGCAATGTCGCCTCGTCTACACCTCGCTGTTGCGCTGCCGACGACGACAGCGACATCGACACCGACGGCGACGGCGACGGCGACGATGACGATGACGATGACGATGATCCCATGATCTCTTCCAATGATGGCCGCATCATCGTATGATGGGCATCGCCGATCCTTCCTTCGCTTCCATCACTAGCCCTCTGTTGTTGTTGTTGTTGTTGCTGCTGCTGCTGCCGCCGCCAGCCGAGCTTCTTCACGCATGCATACGACGCTAGCGTCAGCATTGATGCCACCACCAGGATGCCCACAGCGATCGATACACCATACCCTAATCCTCCTCCCATTATTACCCTAACCTTCTGATCCCCTCTCTATCTCTGGATCTTCTACTACTTCTTTGGCTTTCTTCCTCCATTCTCTAATGCCAAGTAGTGCTCCACCAGTCCCCCTTTTAACCACTAACATGTTCATTCCTCTTATCTCCATTTTTTTCCTTAGATCAACCCGATCCCCGAGGGAAAGGGAAGGGCGGTGGGTGGTGATTGCCAATCTCTTCCCCCCCTCTCTCCCATACTAAATTACTAGTTAGATTGTGTACATATATATATATATAGTTTTGCATACAGTCCTCGAAGGTAGATCCATCTGAACATGTGTTCCAATCCATGGGGCTTAGAAACACGGATCGTGCACACAACAGCGTGAATTTAATAGGAGTTCACTCCTTGATCGTGTGTGCAAGGAGAACCAAGTTGTTCTTCGCAGAATCAAAGAGTTGTATTGTATTTTGACTCTTATCCTCTTTCACAGATGTCTTAGACAGTCCCCAACTCTCATGTACAGCCAAGGAGCTTCTGTCCCTACACAAAGAAAGACTTTAGAAGCTACGAGTTACAATCCTACATTGGTCAAAACAAAGCATTGCATCACACAACTTATTTGTTGTTAAGCTCATTAGGTTTAGCACAGAGGTTATATCACAATTTACAATAAACTGTCTCTCATCTACTGTTGATAGAGCTGCAGAAATGAGCGCTATTACTCTGCACTGGCAATCATCTGCACAGAAGGAATTGTCCAGCCTATGTCATTGTTTTACCACAAATTAATGACATCAGATTTTGCAGTTGACATGTATACGCTGATGTGTGCGAGGATAATGAATCCGTCTACAAATAGAACGATTGAACACAGCACAAGAAATTTAATGGGTCATAGCTCTTCTTTCCCGACAACTTGCACAGATGAAAAAGAATGATGCTCTCATAAGGTTTACAAAGCAAATAACGGGTACATTTGAGTTTGCAGAATCAATTAATGACCACTCAGCATGTTTATGTCAGGTACAAAATGAGGGCAGCGCAGATTAAAAGGTGCCGGGGAATCTCCGAAACAGAAAATTCTCTATGCTGACAAAGAACTCACTTGCCAAACTCAAAAACGTACAATAACTCTATTACAGACAATGGATAAAAACCCAATAGAGAGCCTTCGTTTATCGATATCTCTTGAGGGAGAGAGTGTTGTTGCGCTTCCATGTTGCACGAATCGAAGGTCGACACTTGTGGTGTAAGTGTCCTTTACCTCGAAGGCCCCTGTATTTCTTTCCAGCAGAAGTCAAACCTCTCAATTCGCGATGCTTGTGCACTGGTTTGCATAGCCAGTTGATTCGCGGATCTTTCCGAATAACCATGTGAGCCGGATCCACGAGAATCATCTCAAAATACTTGTATGTAGAGTCCTGCACATTTAAACCATACTGCTAAGCTAGCAATAACTTTTTTCGTTAAAAGATGAATGCCATGGAGGCAGGACTTGAAGACCCTCTGAAATATATAAGCACGAATTGAATAACCTAATTCCACTAACAAGATTAATCGAACGGCAAAGACTGAATCAACTGCGACAAAAACAAGAAGAAAAAAGAAAGAAGGAAAGATATATTAACGTTTTCTTAGGATGATGTGGTCCATAAGACAGGGTACAGTAATGTTTTGCGTATCCAATCATCTACCATGAGCATATAATGGAAATTACAGATACAATCATGTAATGTCCCATAAGCAGCATCAAAGAGAGATAAAAGATCATGCTACATGGTGTCTAGCTAGAAACTGAATCATAAGCAACCACTTCCATTAGAAAGATCTAGTCAAATAACTACCAAAACTTACTCCGTTTCAACTCCAAAAGATGTTCCTACTTACCATTCTAAGAACGAAAAGAGCTCACCTGGTTAATCCAATAGGAGTTCAGCACCCGTAGTCCACCGAGCTTTCTTCCAGCTCGCTCCTCAGCAACTGAACGCAAACTGCGTTGGAACTTCAGTTGAGTAATACCCTGGTTCTTTGGCTTACCATACACAATACCTTTTGAAACCGGCCTCTTACGCCCGCCTCTCCGTACACGAACACGGTATACAACATAGCCCTATAAAGGGACATGGAGGAGCCCAAGCTATCATTCATACTTCAAAAGGGGGTCATTCACAAGATCCTCAATTGGCGGAACCATGGTAGAAGGTTTTACACTGTGTGGAATGATTTTCCACAACTATACCGGAGGAGATACCTGGAACGTTCTAACCTGATGATGATGATGACTTCACCAGACTCTACTGGGAAGGATAAATCAACCATTCTAATCGTATCTAAGTGACGATCACACAAACTGTACAGAGCACGAGGATTCACAGCTTATATCATACGAACAGGGAGAATATAGAAGCTTGTGATTGATTTGCTTCAAATTCATCTGTGTTTGTAGAAAGTTACAGTATTTTCACTCAATTGCACTAGCGTAGTTCTGATGAGAGAGAGAGAGAGAGAGAGAGAGAGAGAGAGAGAGAGAGAGAGAGAGAGAGAGAGAGAGACCTGTTTGGCCTTGTAGCCAAGACGACGGGCCTTGTCAGGGCGAGTAGGGCGAGTGATGCGAACGATCCCAGGAAGCTGCCGGTACTCCCAACAACGGACACGAAGCAGGAACCGCATTACATCCGATTGCTTCTTCCGCCATAGCTCTTCCACGTACTTGTAGGCACCTGCCGGAAGCAAATGGATCAATGAAAGAATCAAGAAAGGAAGAATCAAGAAAACGAAGGGAACCGATCCAAGGACAGAGCCAGAGGAAAGAGATGCCGGGGGAATTGAGGAAACAGGAAGTAGAAGCAGGCTTACCCATGGCCGCGATGGAGGTCGCACAGGCAGGCGATGGAGATCAAAGGAGAAAACCCTAACCCTAACCCTAGCTATGGCGTATACTGACCGATGAAGAAGCCTTTTCACACCATGGAACCATGGGCTCAATCAAACATACATACCAACAACAAATTACAGTACCAGAAAACATTTGCCAGTTTTATTGTGGGGCCAATCTGCAAAACTTTGGTCGATTGATTCACTGGCGTCAGTCAGTTGATCATCTTGACCATTTCAATTTAGATGCCCGATCGAATTCCGAAGAGAATTCCGGAATTCTGCAAGAGAATCTTGCAGATCCTTTCGCCCTTGAAAGCACAAGTTCTTGCTTCGATTATCTTGCACAGATTAATAATGCACATCGTGCTTGCACAAACCATTCGTCTTTCCTGCATGAACACACACCATCCCGGGACGTTGAAACTTTGGCCGACCAACATTCATCGCTCCCATCTCACGATCATGTACTTTCCTAGGAGAAAATTTGTTGGCTAACTAATCTGAAACATGTCGAGTGTTCCAAGCTTAATATTGTCCATTTTCTGGATTTCCTCATTTCCGTGTAACTTGCATAGATTAATCTGCCACACTTTAGGATAAATCCAAATTGCTAGAGGCATGCCACCATTGTCATCCTTTATGTTTGTTAGTGTTTCTTCTTTCGTTTCAAGATGATTAATAGTGTAGACCAATGTCAAACACTACATCTCTATATTAAACAATCCTAAGTTAAGTTGGGGCTCCTTTGTTGTCATAGACTGTTTTTCGGTTTTGGGAGAAAGATAATTAATAGGGAGGTCGAACGGTAATCTTGTCTACGTCTTGAAATGAAAGTTAATGGATAACCTACTAATGATATCATGTGGAAACTTAATATCTTCCTTATGAAAGCTTTTGTAATGTTACATTAGTAGTTACCTTTTCACTCTTCATTTCCTTTCTAGTTAGATGATTTCCGTTGTATATGTGATTACAACTTAATACAAGCATTGAGTGGTGTGGCAACACTTGCCTCCTTGTTCTTGGATTTGTAAAATAATAAAATTAAATTAATAAGCAACTAATCTTGTGCCCCTAACATTTACTTTAAACCTTGAGCTTTTCCAAGTAACTAATCTTATGCCCTTAAATTTGTAGACGACTTCGCCTTTCTATGGTTGATTGTTTTGCCTGGTGCATTCATGTTTTCATCTTCCTAAACTCTTAACATTCATAAACTTATTAAATCTATACAAGAATAACCTAGACCTTCGTTAGGAAATCTTAGAATTCGCACTAGAGAAAACCTTATACTTATACTAGAATACCTTGGACCCAACATTAGCTAACTTAAGAACTCCACCAAAAACTCTAGGCCTTATATAAGAATACCCTAAACCTTAATTAGAATACCGTGAACCTTGCACAAAAATAACTTGAGACCTTCCGTACCAAAGTACCCAAGACTCTATATAAAAAAATCTTAAACCTATACAAGAATACTCTAGACATTGCACTAGATAACTAGGACTATGTAGTACAAGCATTTGTGGGCTAGTTTATTAAAGAATGAAAGGTAAGGATTAAAAGTCTTAAATCATACAATGGGAGATAAAAATGTGAGATCTCTAGTCTAAACAGACAAAAAGAAGGTTCAATACCTTTATGACGAGACTTTAGTGGGTTACTACGTATTGTCACGGCCGAGGCGCGTGGACAATGATAGAACTCGAAGACGAGAGTATGACACGAAGCAGAAGAGAAATAGCCACGTGGCGAGCATGCATGAAGGCCACGTAGTGGCTCAGACGACTTGCAATGTCAACAGACGTCACAAGTCGTTTTTAACGTCAATATGATTGTACTATTGATCTACAACTAGGAAAAGAGCCACTATGGGGACCAATTTATAATCTGTCACCGTCAGAACTCAAAGCTCTTCGAGAATACATTGAAGAACACTTGGCGAATGGATTTATTCGACATTCCAAAAG
>JBBBWG010029510.1:5567-25648 GCA_037176905.1 Azolla pinnata
GAACACATGTGCTTAACTTTTCTTTAATCTTGGCTGATGTGAATGTAAGGTAGTAAACAAAGGCAATGTAACACTCTTGTTGCGTAACTAAATGGTAGCGTGTGTTAATAGGAGGAGCTTATATCAGAACACATGTGCTTAACTTTTCTTTAATCTTGGCTGATGTGAATGTAAGGTAGTAAACAAAGGCAATGTAACACTCTCGAATCAATCAGTTAAAAGACGAGACAAGAGTTTTTTCCTTAAATGCACACATTCCAAACCGGAGAGTGGAAGTCAACAGGTATTGTTGGCCTAACGGCTTAACATATGACTAGAACATGATTTGTGTGATTGTATTGGCAGAGGCTCGCAGAAATCAGGAAAGATGTACACTTCTCAGTAACCATGACTACGAGGGAGAAACGACCAGGGGAAGTCCATGGCAAGGATTACATTTTTGTATCAAAAGAGGAATTCGAGTCCATGATTCGTAATGATGAATTCCTTGAACATGCGCTTGTATACGGTGACTACAAGGGTATACACAAGGATCAGGTACAATCAATACATACATCAAGCAAACTTGTCTCTCATTTTCTACAAACATATGCCATGGACTCTCAAAATCCCCAGAAAATCGCGTTGTTTCACATCTATTCATACTGAGTTTGGCATTGGGATAATAGTCGAGAATGGAGAACATGATATGTCAATTACATGACTGGATATCGGATATACATTTTTGCCATCTTGGCTAGATCCGAGAAAGCTTGCGGAGAAGCATGAATGTGGTGCTGAGGCTTGATATTCAGGGTGCTGCAACAATGCGGAAGATACTTGGCACCGATGCCGTGTTCATTTATCTCGTAGCAGAAAGTGAGGCCTCCCTTGTTAAGCGGCTGATTAGGAGGGGGACAGAGACTAAAGAGAAGCTTTTGCAACGGATCATTGCAGCCAGAGAGGAGCTCACTCATCTAAAAGACTTTGATTATGTTATTGTGAATGCTGATGGGAAACTAGACGAGTCTGTTTCGGTGATCTCTTCAATAATCGATGGTGAGAAAGCTCGTGTGCATCCAAGAGTAGCTCGTTTGTAGACTGAGCTGTTTGCAGAGTCATAACCATAAAATGCTGCTCAAATCACATCAGTAAGTTACAAACACAATCCCCAAGTTCCGTTACAATGCATGATATGTGGCTACGCTTCTACAATGCAGTTTCTCCTTCTCATTGTGCTACTGTCGTAAAGGACTTGTAGTTTGCAATTTTGAAAGCCCTCAAGTGTAAATCCAGTGAGAAACAATGGCAATATTGCATGCCAGACTAAAGACATGTTCTGTTAGTCTGCCAATGTCTTCAGTGTGTAAAAAAATAAATCATGCTGATTTCGTTACTTTTCATATTTTAATTGATTTTGGGAACACTGCTTTACATGACAATGCTGCATATTTTTGCTAATGGTGTTGTATTTGTTGCTTGTTTGCATTGAAAATATATTCATTTATCATTACATAAACTGTATGCAAGAATTACAAAAGAAGCTCCACATCTTGATCCATGTCGAAACTCGTTATACCACAATTATTACAATTTGTGAAAGCATGTGCAAACTACCACTAGAATAAGAGGAGTTTCACTTAGGAGTGAGAGTTGGGTTCACATTTTTTGGCATCCATAGTAGGTAAGAGTGATTTGTTTGAAGCAACTAAACTCATCGATTACAAGCATCGAAGATATTCACGCACTTATTGATAATGTCCTCTGTGCAGCTTCAAGATGGACATGTCTTGGATGACGTGATTCATCATCTTGCTCGCCTTTGATTTCTGAGGTTCAACAAACATATATCTTAATCCTGAATCTTGTTAGATTTTTGTCAAAATAGAGAAGACTGCATGTGGAACTGCATCAAAATGACAATCAACAAAAGATCTCTCGTTGTTTATTACCATGAAAATTTCAGGCGCATCCAATACAATCTGATTGCATACAAGCACTTGCAAAGTTTTTCCGCTGCAAGGCTTATTTAGGCATTCCTTTGAACAGTGTGATTGACCTCACCCATCTGCAACATGGAGAGAATACGTACGACCAAAAAGGAAACTATTTCACGATTCCTAAAGGCTCTTTATTTTTACAATATTTCGTCAAAGAATCCAATCAGGATTTCAATTCAAGTCAGTGGCATGCACCAGTTATATTATTTTGAAAGTTCATTGATTACTTATTCCTCTCATACATTTGAAGAATGCCTTCAATAAAAATATTTAAATATACATTCTTTGAAGCTAACAACCTGCAATTAGCAATGCTTGTAGTAAAACATGTATATAATTATGGATAATGATATAGTTTAGGTATGTAATATTTATTGGTTAGCATTTGATCTATGTTTAAGCCTTCAGTGACATGATCAATGTGCCTTTTAAAATATTCATGAATTCATATATAAGAAGAAAAAGCAGGGCAAATATTCACGCTTCCAAATCAATGCACATACAAGTGAAGAACAGAACCTACAACTCTTCCTTGTTCAGTCTTTCATAGGCACATTTCCTTAATGACAAATTACAATAATGCAAGTAAAGAGCAACAAATTTTGGCATATTAAAAAATGAACAATAGAACAGATACGCTTATCTAGTCAATTGTAGATGCCATATGCATTCAGTTTATCTCCATAGATGAGATTTAAGAAAACAGAAATACTGTCCACATTTGTTGGTTTCCATATCTACTCTATTTCTTTTATGGTAGGATCACACAATGAAATAGACCATACATACAAGCCATAATGTATGAATTGCATTTCCATATTATGTGACGTATAACATGTGCTGGGATAAAAGACACATACATACCATGGAGCTCACTTTGTAAAAGAAAATGTACTAGCTATAATACATGCACATCAATATGCTACCCATATATCGGGCCTAGGAAATTATGAAGGAGCTAAAGCATGGGAGATTGCAAGCATCATCCTGGATAAGCAGACTAGCAGCAAATGAAAGAGTGAAATAAAAAGGCACAAACAACATGTGTACCTGACATGACATGCACTCAGGCCTCACCAGTGAGTGTGCATATTCATAAGATGGATCCGGATCCATCAGTTAGCTAATAAGAAATACTCCAGAGACAAAGCCGATGGCCATGAATGTTGGTTCCAATAATATACTTTTCCTAAAACTTTATAAATCAAAGACACACCCTACATACATCACCAAACTGTGAAGATCACATCTTCTTTTGAAGAATCAAAAGTTAAACATGCACTTCCATGTTTTTTTACTTCTCAGGTAAAAGGTAGGGCTCACCTGTCAACAACCTTCAGACCTCCAACAAAATTGAACTTCGCACATCTTGCCAAGTTTCAGTCTATTATGCTTCCAGCAGGTTTCCGAGTTACAAACACTTCTCAAACTCTTAGGATCTCTTCAGCACAACTTCATACTATTTAATATAGATTAGGATATCTTCAATACTGATGCTTGAGTTGCTGATATAAACTGAAGAACAAACTCTTGGCAATGCAAAGTGATGGCTAAGAGAACAAACGCTACTTGATTATGCTGAAAAAATGTGTGCTTGAAGAAAGTGCGAAAGCCAAGTGAATAAGTAAAGAGAGCATTCCAGAACGCAACAGTTACAAGAGTTATCTCTTCTCTCATGCCTAAGCTTGATTGTAGCTACTGACATAGCCTGTTTGCTGAGCTGTGTAACCAGTAGCACTGTAATAGGCACCCACATCCCCACTTTTAACCTCATTCTGGTAGTTTGTCACAGTTCCATCCGGGGCATAGGAGAGTGGCTGATTTACACCTTGAAACGTGGGAGCACTTCCATAGAATGGAGCACTTGGTTGCTGCTGAGATTGATCTGGAGCATAATGGGCTACACTAGTCTCATTTTGTGCATATCCACCATGGGTTGAATAACTCCCCACCCATTGACCCATTGGATTAGGCTGCCCATAACTTTGAGGGGCTGGGGCACTAAGGTTAGGTTGAGGATAGCCTTCATGCGGAGGAGCTGGACCAGTAGGCTGAATGTAGCTCTGAGTTGGACCTGCTAAACTAGATGGACCATAGTTTTGTGGTGGGGGAGGTGTTATATTAGGTTGAACATAGTTTTGGTTTGGAGCCACACCAGCTGGCATTGGGGCAGCAGAGTTCATAGTATTCCATTTATTCTCTGGAGTCCAGTAGTTGTAATTCGTAGAATACCCATTTGCATTTCCTTGAGTGGGTCCATATGGGTTCACAACCCCACCCACTCCTGGATAAGCATTCATATTTGAAGAAGACGCTGGAGGTCCGCCCATGTTTGCATAATTTACTTGCCCCCCCCCATATGGGTCAGGCTGGCTAATCGAAACTTGCTCAGGATACATTGGTGGCGCTGCCATGTTGGTCTGAGTATAATTGGGAGCTCCAGAATATGGACGCAATTCTGAAAATTAAAAGTAAGGGCCAAACTTTGATCACAAACGATGAACCCAAGACATAAGCAAGCAATAACAAATTACAACAGTAGTATTAGTAAAACAAATAAACCTGCACACTGTCTGATCTTCAGCCCTGTTTAAAGATCTTGGTAAATGATTAAAATGACATTTCTAGTTTAAATGCACGGTGGATGCCCAGTGCATAAAGCATAAAACTGGACATGGCATCCAACCATCAAGAAATGTGTGACAAAAGAGCTGGAGGCAATTGAGCCGAACTTTGTAAATGAATGATGGGACAGAGGAAAATTCAAACCATCAATCACTAAAATATTCCTAATGCTTGCTCAAAAAATATAACATTCATTTTTCACTTGGTGTTAAGGTAATCAGAGGGCAAAAAATCAAATCTCAATAAAATGAAAAACAAATCGAACGTGACAAGTGTGGCCTCTACAAACTATTCGAAGAGGTTGTGTCACGTAGGACTTTTCTTCTGTTTTATGTGCATCAGCTTGAAGATTCATCTACCTTTACATAAAGATTAGAGAGGTTGTCTTTATGAGAATAGGACAATATCAATTTACAACTCATGAGCACCTAGCTTCATGCAATGTTAACTTCATTGACTTGAGATTCATATTTATTTCGAGCTTCACAGGAGTGGCCGTCTAGAACAAATTCAAGTAGTTGCATTGCAGATAATTTTTCCTTCTGTTTCCTGTGTGTGCATAAGGTCTCTTGCTTGTTATCACATAAGGATTCGTCAGCCTAGAAGTTATGACTGGACTAGTAGCCTTTATACGAGAAATGTACATCATCACATTCATGTCAACCAAGCCACGTCCAGTGTCTATTTGATTGGCTAATCTTCAAATTTCATGGACAGGGAAATCCTTTTCAGATTCATAGTCATTATGTCAGATAAAGGATTGCAAGCTGAATGGAGAACCTTGTTTTCCTCAACCATCATTCTAAGGAATGGCAACGCAAACAGCAATCAAAGGATCCAGCAGTGTAGTAATATGAAAATACAAGCTTGACCTCCCACGAAAGAAGACCAGTCTGCTATAAGAATATGGCATACCCGTTTGCCCATGAGCGAAATGGCACTTCTCTCCATAGCTGCAAAGCTCCCCTTTCTCCCATCGAGCACATATGCGAGTCTTATAGTTCGGCCTCGATGGAAGGCCATAGCTTGGAGCGGAAACAGAGGACCTCTCCACAATTTGACCACCATCACCCCTCTGAGCTTCTTCCCCGCCATGCGAAAATGTGCATCGGTCACCATAAGGACAATTACCTTCAAAGAAATACCTACAAGGTTTGCTACTCCTCCTCGGAGCTTCAGCTGCAACATTCCCCGAACTTACACTAGACTTGGCAAGCTCTTCCCATCCTGGAGGAGGCTTCCGGAGGTCCTCGATCCCATGAGCAAAATGACATCGATCGCTGAAGGTGCAAGTCCCGAGCTTGAATTTGGTGCAAAGCTTGGTCTTGTAGAACAATGCACCAGTTCCCGAGCCTTTCGCAGACCCAGGAGCAAACCCTCCGACTCCGACTCCCAGCCCTACTCTTCCTCCCACGTCTCCCACAGCAAAGCCCTGGTTTTGCGGAGCAGATCCAACACCGAACCCATCACCGAAGCCTCCGGCTCCATACCCTGCATTAGATCGGCCGTTGAGGCTACCGTCCCCTACTCCGGCGCTTTCTCCGCCGTTGAGGCTCTTGTTCTCCGCAGGGGGTGGATTGGCAAAGCCAGAGGAGGGCTGGGCGTCGCCCAAGGAATCGGGCTTGGGCTTCTTGGGAGCAGATTCGGAGAGGGAGGAAGCGGGGCGTTTGCGGGGCTCGTCTTCTTCGGGGGGAGGGGGAGGGGCAGGGGGAGGGGCGTCGCTCCAGCGAGAAGGTTTAGGGTTAGGGTTAGGGTTAGGGCTAGGGTTAGGGTTAGGGTTTGCGGAAGGATCCATGGCAGCAGAGGACCGAGCTCTGTGTCTTTGTCTGAGTCTTAGGGAATGTGTGTATGTATGTGTGCATGTATGCGATGGAATGTATGCGATGGATGTATGCGATGGTATGTTTGCCATGGAGGTGACGAAAAGGACCCAATTGATCATAAGAAAAACTTATGATTCAAATCATATTGGCAAAGCATATAGAATCCGATGCCTGAACCGGTTTAGGGATTAGGGTTTAGGGTTCTGATGTCTGAACCGGTTTAGGGTTTAGGGTTTAGGGTTCTGATGTTTGAACTGGTTTAGGGTTTAGGGTTTAGGGTTCTGATGTCTGAACCGGTTTAGGGTTTAGGGTTTAGGGTTCTGATGCCTGAACCGGTTTAGGGTTTAGGGTTTAGGGTTCTGATGCCTGAACCGGTTTAGGGTTTAGGGTTCTGATGCCTGAACCGGTTTAGGGTTTAGGGTTTAGGGTTTAGAATCTGATGCCTGAATCGGTCCCGGATTCGATGATATGTTTGCCATAGCGTTCTGGTACCGACAAAAAGAGCCCAATTGATCAGAAGAAAAACTTATGATTCAAATGATCTTGGCAAAGCCTATAAAATCCGATGCCTGAACCTGGTATTGATAATGGGCAAAAACATGAGAACCCGATCGATTCGAAGCAAAACCTCCGACCAGATCATACTGCCAAAAGCATAGAATCCAATGCCTGAATCGGGTATTGATAATGGCAGAAACATAAGAACCCGACCGAACAGAAGAAAAATCTCGGACCAAAATCACATTGGCAAAGCATAGAATCCAATGCTTTTGTACATTCGTGTTCCTATGTGTTCCTGTTCTCGTTCCCAAACTTTACCAACATTAAAAAAATAGAGGCTAATAACCATCTTCAATGTAGCGTCAAATTAATGTCAAAGCGATTGCAATTCAAGGAAGTTAACTTGCAAAACTAGAGCTTAAACATGAGGAACTGATTGTAGTAAAGTTCTAGCATCAATAAGGTATTTGGGCAGAATTTGTTAAGAGGTTTTTGGCAAACAACTAACTATAATGCACAAGTATAAGGTGTCATGAATATATAAAAATTGTCATATCAAGATTCAAACCCATAACCTTTAAATGCATATATTAAACCTTTAGCCACTAAAATAAAATATTTTATATAAAATTATCTTATAAAATATTAGAAACTCTTAAACATTTTAGAATATTTTATTATTATTTTAAATATTCTAAATATTTAAAATACTCTATAAGGACCTATAAATAAGTACTTACTTAATTCATTAAAACTTATTCCGTTAACACCAATTTTTTGTTCTCCTAATATACTCCTTATAACCCTTATTTTTATCTTATAATAATGTTTATTTTTGTTTCCAATCCATCTCTATCTCTCTCTCTCTCTCTACTGTCAATTTTCTTTTATTTTCCATTTCTCTTACTCTCAAGTCTCAACATGGGGTACATTGGTTAGGATATTCTTTTACTCGATGTTTTTTGGAGTCATGTCATGGGGTATATTGGACATAATTGCAATGACCCATGTCTATAAGATAGATTTCATGTATTCTTTTTCTTAAAATGGATTATTTAAGTTATTGTAAGCAAATGTTTTTAATGTAAGGGTTATTGTAAGCAAATGTTTTTAATGTAAGGGTTTCAGAGGTATAACTTGAAATAGTCCAATGGAACTTGTGGGTGACTAGCTAGTCCTTAGTCTTCTAGGGAGAAAAGATACTAGTGATTGAGATTGTACAACATGATAAGCAATTGAGATGCTATAATAAGTAAACGTTTAACTTTCTTGCATCATTGTCGACATTGGTATGTTTGTCTAGTATCATAAGGTTGGCCACATTAGTGTTATAAGTCTTTGGCATAGTTACATCTCCCACCTATTCTCAAGTCATTTCATTGTAATTTCCTAATAGTTTCTCCTTTAAATTCGATCAGCCCCCGAAAAAATTGAGACCACTACTCAACAACTTACTCCAATATACACAAATCGGTTTTTTCAGTGAGAGAAACAATTTTTGATAGAGTCACAACATTTAGGAAACAACCTTCTCGATTTAAAAACACAAGGATGAGAACCTAGAGTAATTTTCTCGCTAGATTTTGACAAAACATACGAAAAAGCTAATTTTCAGCACGATTATCGTCTACATATGGGTTTAGTTATAAAATGGATCAAAGGTAGAGAGATACCCATCACAATTGTAAGATTTCATGAGCAGTAGAGAAGGCATAAGGTTTCCCTTTGGCTATAGTCACCTAAACTGCGATGATTGCAAAGGCGATTATGCACCACAATGCAACAGACTAGTTTTAATCGATCATTTGCAAGTTGTCTCATTGCAAGTTGTCTCAACCAGGAGCTTGAGAAATCTCAAAAACTTGCTCACTTAAATTCCATTTGTAGGAATCCGACGTGGAGTCCTCTAATAGGGGGCGGCTCACGTGCAACGCCACTAGCATCGGTAGTGCTATTCAAAGGGAAGGGCAGTGCAACTCCTGGTAATTGTTTTTATTTATTTATAACAATCTCCGACTTTATCTCTGTGATAAGATGCTTGAGAGGTGTGGGGGTTGTGGTGATGCGATTCCGACCTCCTAATAAACTAACCTTGGTTTCGATGATTAATACAGATACAGATCGATCGATCTATCTATATATATATAATCACCATCCCATATTCTAAGAAACCCTTGCATATATAAGGCTCAAACGCCGTCCATGCATTGCCAAGATATAGTGAACAAATAATCGCCTCAATTCCTCCTCCTCATCATCGTCATCATATTTAACATTTTCTATTCAACCCGCTCGTCTTCACAAATGAGGCCTCTAAGATCAGGGTCATCGCTCCTCATCTGCATTCTCGCGTGCATTGCCTGGCATCTCCTAGTAGGTAGAGTAGCGAATGTTCGATCATCGATCGATTGGGGAATTTTACTCTATGATTATTATTGTTATTATGAAGGCCGATTTTTTATGAGATAATCACGTCATTAGGCGGCGGGTTTGCGCTCGTTTTAATCAGGCATCGCGGCTCATCGTGCGGCCATCGTGGGCCAAGCAGATCATCTCGGGCGGGATATCACCAACAACAACGGCAACGAGCGCACGCCATCTGGAAGCGGAGATGCAAAGCTCGCGAGCGAATCCGCCGCAGGGGCCAATCTAGCAAAGGGCCTCGGCGAGTTCCGCAGGCTGCTGAAGGGCAGCCGATCCGCGCCAGCCAATCTGAAGGCCGGGCAACGTTTCGGCGAGGATTACATCTGCGCCGATGCGTGCTAGCTATATATATTGCTAGCGAATCCCCCTCGGCCCCACGCTTGCTCTGTTCCCCGCTAGTGCCCCCAAAGCCAAATGTAGCGAGGCATCTCTGCCGTGCATGTGTGTAGAAACATCAGGCGTAAACCAATCCGATCCGACGCTCTTGTTCTTGTAAAATCCACACCCTCCAACCTTGCATATTGCTCTGTTTATGGTCCCGTCATTCTGTTCGTTTCACAGTCGTTTGGGACTTCGTTGAATGAAGCCTCAAGCCACGCCTGTCAACATTAACCAATCGCGTGTTCTCTTCCGCTTACACATGTCTCAGTTGCCCATCTGCTTGCTTCAAATGATCGATGGAAGGTTCCTCTGTTCGATCGAAGAGGAAGAAGAAGAAGCCGGTGACTCGAGTATTATATACAAATCCGACTCCGAACGATCGATGCATGTACATATATGAAGGCATTACCTCTACATGCGAATGCATATGTGTGTGTGTGTGTATGTGTACGTACGTATGTACGTGTATGTATGTATGTATCTGTATGTACGTACGTACGTATGTACGTGTATGTACGTGTGTATATGTCTGTCTGTATGTACGTGTATGTTTGTATGTGTGTATATGTATGTATGATCTGCATACATGCATGACGCATGTGCATGTATGAATGTCATGTGGCTTTGAAATAGTTACCCTGTTCTGTTGGGCGATTCCTTCTTGGTCGCGAGCGAAAGCTCAGAGCCGCGGAGAAGCAGAAGCTTCCTTCCTTCACAGACCACCCTGCTCATTGATCCAAATCCTCTGCTCCCATAGAACAACCACCCAAGATCATGGAAGGCCGAGGTAGGACACCCAGCTCTCTAATTCTGCTTGCTTTTGCATGCACATCCATCCATGCTTGCTTCAACCATCGCCGGCTTAACAGGTTATCAGAACAGTGGATTGCATGATTTGAAGAGTGAACCCATGTGGCGACGATCTAGGTTTAGAATGGGCATCGATTAATCCTAGCTGCCTCCGCCCGCCTGGCTGCATGATGGTGAAATACAGCACTTTCATGAAGAGTTACAGTAACGAGGAAGAGAATTGAGCAAGTTGTTGTGCTAGTTAGATCTGTCATGCACTGTAGTGCGTGTGTGCGTGTGTGCACATAACATGATCTGATTCGCGGTTCATGATATGGGCAAGGTCTATGCATATGTCTGTCGATGTTCGACAAACTGTTATTTGCACAAGGCCAAGGCATGCATTCTTTATATTACTTCATTCATGCATGATTACTTGGGAATACTGGAATCGTTTCAGCCTTTGTGAACTGGTTCATGTATCACGTACATGCATAATTTGTACTACTTCATTCATGCACGATTGCTTGGGAACACTGGAATTGTTTCAGCCTTTATGAATTGATGCACGATTACTTGGGAATACTGGAATTGTTTCAACCTTTGTGAACTGGTTCATGTATCACACACATGCATTCTTTGTACTGCTTCATTCAAGGTTGGATACATAGGAATACTGCTGGAACCGCTTGAACCATCCTGAATTGGTCCTTCCTTGAATTTTCTAAAGATAGAACAGTGCATGCATTCTTTGTTCATTCAACTTGTTTGCATACAATCTAGGAAGCCATTCTTTTCCTTACTATGCTTGAATTCATAAGTATGCCTTTTTGATTGACAGGGGACGCACAGCTGCAGTCAATTCCGTGTATAGAAAAGGATACTGCAGATTCATGTATAGATGGAGAAGAGACAGTGGATAGTACTGTCTCATTTTTGGCTGTTGTACCCAAGTCTGCAAAGTTTCAACGATTATTTCCTGCGTGTAGTTTAGACAGGATTTCTGGATTACATGCTCATGTGGGCCTCAAAGCTGCCTTGTGTCAATCTACCAGCTCTAAACAGATGCACTCATGGACATCACTTGGACTGCTAGCTGCAGAGTTGAACAGTGATGCCGCAAACTGTGATCATAATGAAAATGAAAATGAAAATGATGATGATGGTGGTGGTGGTGACGATGATGACGGCAACGACGACGATGACGACGATGCTGCAATAAGTAAGAGTACAATCACCGATTTGACGATCCAAAATTCAAGCACGGGCATAAACCTTGCACGTAGTAATCATAATAAAGTAGAGTCAAGATCAATTTTGAATCATGATGGCAAAGTTAAGCCCCGGGGTGTAGTTAATGCAATGGATTTTAAAGAGCTGTTTGGTGTAAGCGCTTCGGAAAATTATTCCTTCCTACATTTATCAAATGCTAAAGAAGAGGAACGACAAAGGCAGATGGAGAGTACACAGGGTTATGGATTGGTGGAAAAAACTTTGATGGCCAAGGATGGCGAGCCAGACGCCACTAAAACAGCTTTGTGCTGTAAATTGCTAGAATCCGGAAGTTCCGATATGGTACAGAAATCTATTGATAAGCTCCAAATGCGTGATGAGATTATATTGGAGGGCAAGGAAAGAGATGTCACGAAGAAGGCATTGGAGGATCATGCAAACGGCATTTCAGTACGGAAATCCCAAACACCAGCAAAATGTGGTGGAGTGGGATTTGCCGACAGGTATATTACAAGTAAATATTATAATGCAATGGAGCTCGATGTCCAGACTGATCTGGAAAGGAAGGTTTTGAAGGCTAGTTTGGATCATGAGCTGCATGATGCATCGGGTAGGGAAGAAGTACGTTGCGAGGATATCGACATTGTCGATGAAATGCTGGAAGTTTGGGTCAATGGAGACGAACCTGTCGAAAGATTGCTTAAATGCTTTGAAGGTGGAAGCACATCTAGAAATTGTGGAGGTAATGTTGAGTATATGGAAGAGATGCCACTCGAATCGATTGCAACGGTGACTGTGATGAACGAATCCCGAAGTAGAGTAGAATCAAGGGTCTGTGATCGTATGCATGTAGCCGAGATGGAACCCATTTTGCTCAGCCAAGAGTCAGAAAAGACATCAGATTATGATAAGCTTTGTGCAAGCAAAGCCCCATTTCGACAGGACGTTGCGATCAAAGTGCTAGATCCAGTGAGTGTACTCGATAAGCAGCTGAAGCCTACATTTGCTGATGATGGGTTTTGTGCAAATGAAGCCCCATTTCAAATAGGATTTGCGATTACCGAGCTGCATCCAGTGAATTTACCTGGTAAGGAATCAAAAGGTAGATTGGCCGATGATGGATCTTTTGCGAAAGAAGCACGGTATCGATTTCAACAAGGCGTCGTGACTGAAGCTGTAGGTCCGTCGATGCATGTGCTCGATAAAGGGCATGGAGCTATATCAGCTGAAGATGTGTCTCTTGCAAATGAAGCTGAAGGTGTTAGTATCACACTACTACTAGATCAAGAGAATGTGCTTGACATAGAATCGGAGGGTTCATCTACAGGGGATGTGCCGCATGGAAATGAACCTCAGCTTCAACAAGGCATTATGATCAAAGAGCTTGACAGTCGTCCTGGATTCGAAGCTATATCGGCCGATTTTGAGTATCTGGTAACTGAAGGCGAATCACAACAAGGTGATAGGGTCATGAGATCGGATCCAATGAACAAATCAACTGCTGTTGGATCGGATGATGAGATTCAATCCGATGACAGTCGACGTCGACAAGACAATGTGTCTGAAGAGCTGCTTCTAATGAATAATATCGAATGCAGCAACGGCTCAGAAGCCATATCTGGCCGGATTTCAGCATCGGCAATGGAAGCAAGTGATCGATTGAAGCAAGGCATGCCCACAACGAAGGAGCTAGAGCTAGAGCACAGGGTTCCATTTGCCGGCGAATACCAATGTCAAACATGCGCGAAGGAGGTAGCTCCAAAGGCTCGCGGTGGCGATATGTCACGTTCAAATGAAGCGCAATGTGCGAGGATCATTATGGAGCCAGGTTCCACGAGTATAGTTCTCGATGATGCCACATATGGAGTTTCGCACTCGGATCGTTCCCAATTCCAACTTGGCCATAAGGAATCGGAGCCATGTCTGATGCGATTAGCCTGCATCAATGTTGAAACCCATCGAATCAGGTCTGCAAACACCAGCTTGGCGTCCAGAGGACGTTGGGCGATAGCCTGCAAGGAGCCAGGCAGACTATTGTGCTATCTAGATCCAATGGGCAACTTACAATCTGATTGTCGAGAGGCTAGCTCGCTATGGGGCCTCATCGAATCCCGCATCTGTATTTTGTCAGTGCAGTTTGTCTTGCTTCTCGTCGCACTGTGTTGCGGCGGCTTCTTCGACACGGCCACCATCCCGCCTCCGACTTGAATTCGATACACGTTAAATGGAATCGTGCAAACTCGAGCGCCGCCGAATCTTTCGACACATACTTGTAATAACGAATTGCGCTTAGCAGGAAGTTTTCACATACTTTGACTTAAGGCTCAAAATTAGCTGTGAATTCCCTCATTTGCACGCGCATAAAAGTTTTTTATGAATCCCCTTGTAGCACTTAGGGTTCCAACGATTTAGGGCATCACATAAGTGTGTCGGAATCCATGATCTTGGTGGGCTTGTGCCTTTGGATTCGTCCATTTCACGAATGGAACGTATGTTAATCGACAGCATACACATTAGAACAGTCAGTTAGTTCCCTAATGTTGTTCATGCATATCCAAACACCGAGTCTGAGACCCGCTAGATCTGTTTCCATAACATTGAACTACGAAAAAGGCCCCAACTCATGTAAGCAGATTGCACCCTATTGAAATACCCTCTTTAGAACAGTCTCGAAGCAAATTTGATCCCCAAGCACTGCCCCCACGATTCAAGACTCCTCTCGAGCTCGAACCTGTGTTTCAAGTCCAGCAAAAGACTTAATTGGAAACAGAACCCACCCAAATTCATCTCTACCGTTTCAAGTCTAGCGCGACTCGGAATCGAAACCCACGCACGATCCATCTCTATCGTTCAAAGCCTAGCAAACGCTTGAAATGGAAATTCGAAACCCGCGATTCGTTCGTCTCTGTCTGTCGATGCAGCGTAGCGAAGAACTCTGGAATCGAAACGCCCACGAATTCGCCACGTTCCTGTGGGAGGATCTTTGTCCTAGTATCTCCTTTTGGGATTGTCCTGGTGTGAAAACACTTTTTTTAGGGTTTCATTTTAGGGTTTCATTTTAGGGTTTTTCAGCAGGCTTTTAAGACTTTGCTTGCCCAGAGAGAGAGAGAGAAAACAGAGCAATGTCTTCCCTGCAGCAGCTTGCCCTGCCTATGTCTCTGCGTCTGTTCTGCTTCTCTGAAGCTTCCATGGCGCAGCTGAAAGTTTTTGGGCGCAGAGATGTCCTCGCCAGCTCTTCCCTCCGCTCCATTCTCATCTCCTGTGATTGGCGATGCGGCCTACTTTGATGCACGCTGGCAAAGGTCGAAGATCACGACTCTTCCGGCAACTGTCTGCTTGCTTCATCCTCCCGAAGATCTCTGCTGTCATCATTTAAAACAGGCCTGATGCTTTTGCTTGTGCCCCCCCCATCTTGCCTGTGTCGGAAGGTGACTAAACTCGTTCTCTGCACCTGCTTGTATGCGGTCTGTCTCTTGTCGTCTGAGATGCTTGCTGGCAGATTGCGTTTAGCTGTGCTACATGAACCATGTTTTCTGAGATCTCAGGCTGGAATTGTGAAGCGCTAGAATTGGCACCGTCCTTCGATGGGACGTTGTTGGTAAAGTTATAATCTTTGAACATGGAAACGATCTCTTCTTGGAGGAGGCTGTCAGAAGCGAGCATGGGTGGTTCTGCAGAACAAAGATTGTCTTTTGATTGGCATTACGCATGAGTTTTGTGATCAGCCGATGGTGAAGGATGTCAGTAATCTTCTTGCAAGTTCGTTTTCAGTATCTGAGAGTGAGAATGTGGTTTATCCCCAGCCACTGTAGCTGGTGTGGAAGCTCTGAACCTGCAAGGGGAATCTGAATCTGATGAGGAATGTCAGGTGAATCAGAGTATGGCACGCTCCGTTGGGTTTAGGGTTTAGGGTTTAACAACAGACATGATATGGCCAACTCTGTTTTGCTCCGTTCTCACATCTCAAATAGTAACGGTAGTGCAGAGATGCAAGGGAAAGAGATTCAACAAGTAAAACCCAATTAATAGCTTAGCTCCTCAACCCTGATGCTAAAATATAAATGCGGGTAATTTAGTTGATAGAGCATTCTGCTATAATCCAGGAACCATCGTATCTTCATCAATAGAGGTATTCGCCACTAGCTTCAACATTCGAAAACGCCCATATCAATTTTATGTATAAATATTGCAATTCAACACTCACCGAAACTAAAGTGGTGCAGTTCATATATTAAGAGATCAAATCTTACAACCGAGCTCTGTAGTGGGCAGTGTGGCAACACTTCCGTGCCATGGAAAATATTTACAGCATTGAAACCTTTGATCTACTCACTTCTGAATTATCTCAAAGTCATAGATCTGTTATTCTGCATTTAATCAGGAAGATTACAACAAAGAGGTATAAACCAAGGTACAACGGGGAAGAATGACCCTCATAAATACATGCATAATAATTGCTCCTCTGGCAGTGCGTTTTTGGGATCTGAATCTTCAATGACCTGGGATTAAAACACGCTAGAGTTGATCTTTCAGTTTGCACTTCAAAAGCATTGGAAAGCATGGAAGACATACCTGAAACCCAGACTTCTTATATAATCGTTGGGCAGCAGCGTTATTGACATTGACATGAACGTACAGATCCTTCAACTCTGCATACATATTATACTTCCCCATGTTAATGGTATAATCTGATTCTACTGACAATATTCATCGTGAAACCAACAAACTTACCCCAGCATTTAGCAGCATTGATAGCAACACGCAAAAGACTCGAAGCAATCCCTTTTCTCCGAGCTTGCTTAGTCACACACACATTTGCTATGTAGCCATGCTGATGTTCAGGGTCCATAATTGACAGCAAACCAGCAGATATGATTTCCTGCAACCGTGGTATAGATAATTTGTTGGAACGTTCTTTCAAAAACTTAAATAGTCACATTCCAAAACTTAAACAATCACATTCCTCCGTGAAGCCTTTATTGATATATAGATTCATAAACAAACCTTGGGAAATTTTCCACCTCGTAAAGGCTGGCGGATACTGATGTCCAGTGTCCCAACAACCCTGTCCCGCAACGTACGTTGAGGAAGCATTCCAATTCCAATTTGTGAACCCTCAGTTATTACCTGAAAATGGATCGAGTCTTTTAAGAAAAAAGTCTATTATATGAAGGCTAACAAGAGATTACTTCAAATTTTCTTACAAAAATCTCAACTGCCAATGTATGTGAATCTTACCGCCATGAGGCAGATGCACTGGACAGACTGGCCCTGTTTCTGAAAACACCGTCTTTTCAAGGCAGTGAATTCCTGTGACATATGAGTTCGACCTCACAATCAAATTGAATAGCGAGCATAAAAGACACACAAAGAAGTTCATAAAAATATAATGGAACCTGCTCAGCAAACTTTTTCCGATAGCTATCAATATACCTGTCATACACAGTTCTGTGTCCCCTAAATAATCAACGCGTTTGTAATCTCAAGATTCTTAAGCAGCATCCAAATGATTGAACAAAATTATAGTTGTACCGGAAATATGGTCTTCCTTCAGAATAGATCTCTGCACGCAACCATGCTGCTGCCTACCAAATGGTATGCACAACATTGTGAAGAAGGTTATAAATATGCATGTTGCCAAAGTTCCAGTGAAAAAGAATGGTTGGTGATATACTGCATATCAGAACCATTACCCAATACTCTTCATCAAGGACAGCCTCTTGGACTACATAGCTTCCAAATGACATGACATAAGGTCTCCGGAATTCAACATCCAGAATTTCTATGTCTTCGCCTCCATTCTTTTTTATCTTTAAAGAGATTTCTTTGGGACAAGGCAATGTGCATTGGCTCTGCAGGATAGCATTACACTTTATTCCTTTCTTCCAAGAACATGTTCCATGCAATGAACTACAGTCCAATGGCATAACAGTCAGATCAGCAAGGAATACAATATGCACCCAAAGCTTATCGGTACCATAAATATAAAACTTGATTTTCTTTCAAACACCACTATTAGGACGTGTTTCCATTAAAACTCTAAATGCATGTCAATAATTTAAATACACAATTCTACATTTTAAAACGTGCAAATTAATTCGTACCATCAGCCCAGTAGAATCTCATAATTCTTTAAGGTTAAATCAATTCAATATCCAACTTTTCTAAACTAAGCTTACAAGACATTTACATATTGCATTGAGATTGGGAAATTGATGGTATTGTCTTTTCGCAATTCCATGCACAGAACACACTGGGTGTGTAAATAATTATGAGTAAGCAGCTTCAAGACTGATGGAAAGGTGGAACGCAGACAGACCTACTACATTTCACTGTAAAAGGTTACATGCTGAAGGATTCAGATTTGCCACAGGATATTGAACATGCAGAAAGCATAATACAGTTTGAAATGTGTAAGGTGAAACAAAATTTAGAAATTTATCGAAAGATTTTTTTAGCAGAATTGTATGAGCATCAGAAAATAAAAACGGTTCCTAATGCTGACCTATGGACACATTCCATCCTAAGAGAATCCCCTCAGAACCAATTATACCCTAGAAGCCACCTCTGTTCAGTAAGGGTTCCTATTATGGATCAAATGTAGATAATAGAATATCATTAGATATTGTTTTCTGGATTGCGCTCCCTGAAAGGCATGACATGTAAATGGAACACAAAGCATCCAGTTGTGGGACTTGACCAAACAAAGTTCAAAATTTACAGGTGAAATACCAAATATGCAAAAACAAGGTAGGTCAATGTCAGGCTTACACAAACCAATATTTCAAACCATGTTTGTCATAGTATATAATGCCACATTCTTCAGTTTTATTTACCCATACGAGCATGCAAGCCTTGATCTGCCTGTGGTAACATCAATGACAAGCTGGATGACATTGAGTGAAGGAGACGAGAAAGTTTTTATCGATCAAGGCAGGCATCTGAACATCGAGGACGTTGTTTTGGACATGAATGTAAGATAGCAATGTGAAACAATAAATTTCCAGATGTATCCTTGCCCAGAAACCCTAACCATTTTCTATCGGAGGAGTTTAACTTAAGGACATAACAAACCAATACTGCTTCAGACAGTCCTTAGAAATGATTACTCGTTGAGATTAAAACAGAGCAAGATACATGTGAAAGTGCTATTAAATAGACAGGACTGATCCAAATTCGAAAGTACGGCAGATGATCTCAACTAGAAGATATAATTCAGTTCACAAAACGATCAGTGGAGGCTGACAGACATTAAAAAACATAGAGACATAAGACGTCGCCAAAATATGTGTTTGTGAGATGCAATATATATTTGCTCATAGCAGAAAATTGCAATCACAGAAAACATCATGTATAGGTGTCTCATCACCAGAAGCAGTACGGTTGGGAGATATCGCGTTTAGAATGTTAAATTCACGATCTTATAGTCCGAAACTGCACACCCATTACTATGAAGATTAACGTGAATCCATAAAAAGAAGCTAATTTGTCGGATTCTGAGCAATTGCTGTGAACGTTAAATTGATTGAATTGATGGAAAATGTACGACTAGTGGCAAGAAGTACATCAAACCAAACACTAGTGTTCGACGACCATGAAAGAGAAACTACAGTGACGAGAAACGGAACGTAGAGTTGGAGATTTGATTCAAAGAGTCGAAATCGCGATGTCAGCGCCAAAGAATGGTGAAACAAGCACTCTTGGAGATTCAACCCGTGTGGACGAGAACGAAAACGGAAAAATCAGGGAGGCTGGCATCAGCAGAATACCTGGAAATAGAAGGCGAGTCAGGGAGGAAGGGAGAGGACGAAGCGCCGGATGGAGACAGGAAGGGGGACAGGAAAGGCGACATAAGAGACGCAGGCATGGGTCAAAGGAGGAGAAGGGGAGAAAATCCTTGTCTTGCGAGCGGATCTGCAGCAGAACAGTCGATCAAGCTGCGCGGATTTGTCCTCGAGCCATACGTGGGGAGAGTGTCCGAAAGCTGGAGAAGAAGAAGAAGAAGAAGAGGAAGAAGAAGAAGAAGAGGAAGAAGAAGAGAACACTGTTCAGAACTGGCCCTTATGTTTCATGAAATTACAATAATGGCCACACATGCATGCATGCATCCATACATCCATACATCCATACATGCATGCATATTGATACATTCCACATACACATTTACATTACATAGAGAGGGTAACACATAGATACTCTTGACGTATAGCCGATATATAGACAGAAGCACAGTGAGGAGGGAATCGGCTGATCCGAGCTGATCGAGAAAGTGTATGGCGATTTCAAGCACTTCGCGCAGATTTGTCGTCGACCTGGTGACGGTAGT
>JBBBWG010029510.1:39414-52615 GCA_037176905.1 Azolla pinnata
GGATTGCTTGCTTGGTGCAAATGAATTGATCATGGGATTGCATGAAAGAAACCTTTGGGTTTTTTTGAAGATCTGCAGACAGAGGCGTTTGATCAAAAGCTTTGGAGTAACTTTTTTTTATTGTTTTGCAGGTGAGTTTGTGAAGCTTCCCCCATTCTTTCTAACATACAATCTAAAGTTACCAGTACGAGGATAGATAGATAGATAGAATACGTGCGACGGATTGAATGAATCCCTTTTGCATGGCAATGCATCGCGTACGTGTGCGCTACATACCGACAAAACTGGACAAGGAGGAGGAGCTGCATGCCAACAACAATCAGAAGAAGAAGAAGAAGAAGAAGAGCAAAGCAGCTTCTTGTCTGCAGTCGATTATGTATATAAAGCGTTGACCCGCCGCAGAAGAAGATCTGGGGGATAGATAGATAGATAGATGCACGATGATCCCATCGCTGATGGATGCAATCATCCATCCATCGATGGACCGATCGATCGATCCGAGAGCGATGTATGTAATTGAATTTGATGATTGATCGATCGATCCGAGAGCGATCGATCGATGTATGCGATTGAATTTGACGATCGATCGATCGATCCGAGAGCGAGCGATGTATGCGATTGAATTTGACGATCGATCGATCGATCCGAGAGCGGGCGATGTATGCGATTGAATTTGATGACCGATCGATCGATCGATCCGAGAGCGGGCGATGTATGCGATTGAATTTGATGACCGATCGATCGATCGATCCAAGAGCGATGTATGTAATTGAATTTGATCTGATGATCGGGGCCACCTCGCCAGCAGCGGGCTTGGCACACGCTACTTGCAGCTGGTGCAGAAGGCGTCCAGCAGCGCCACCCGCAGCTCCGCCAGCGCCATCGCCAGGCTGCAGGCCTGCTGGTGCAGCGCCAGCACGCCGCCCCTCAGCTCCCTCGCCGCCTTCCCCAGCGCTGCTGCTGCTGCTGCTGCTGCGCCCAGCCCCAAGCGGCGCTGCCTGTCCTGCAGCAATAGATTCAGCCTTCCTCCCGCCGCCTTCTGATGATCTGCACCAGCACCATCGCCGCCGCCGCCGCCGCCGCTGCTTCTGCTGCTGCGTGAGGTGCTGGAGCTGGTGATGGTGGCACTTATAGCCGCAGCGAGGCGGAGCGCCAATGCCCCAGCCGCTGCTTGTATCATCATCACCTCCTTCGTCAACAGACCCTCCCCCGCTAACCCTACCTCCCCCCTGCTCCTCGAGCTTCGCAGCAGCTGCCCTTGCAGCTGCCGGAATGGCGCCGCCCAGCTGGCTGCTTGTTCTGGCGCATCCTGGGCCGCTGAACATGATGATCCCGCCCTACTACTGCTGCATATTACGCTCGCTTCCGCATCCCTTCTCCTATGCGCCCGCCCACTCGGCGCTGCGCGTCTTCGGCCGCTGGCCGACGTCAACCCAATATAGTTGCCGGCCGACCTGCAGAGCCGCGCCACGGCACTGGTGGGCGGCGCTGGCGACGACGGAGCGCTCGTATGCCGTTTGTGATACCCGATGCCTTTCGTATGCGGCGGCGTCGTGGTCGTCGTGGTCGTCTTCCAGCTCTTCTCGGCAGCACAAGTGGTGGTCCTCTTCATGCCCGGCGGCGAGAGGAAGCTGGAGAGGAGGGTGCAGAGGATGAGGTTGGTGGTGAGCGTGAGGCCGAGCAAAGCCCGGGCGACGATGGGAGGCTGATGGGCGGCGCTAGGATGATGATAATCGGAGGCGGCGGAGGAGGAGGGGGAATGGCAGGTGGGCGCATGATGAGCGGCGGCGGGCGTGGACAGGAGCCTGAGCCGCTTCTTCATGTGGCGGCAGGCTTGAGAGTAGAGGGCACGGTCGTCCGCGCTAGTGGGGAGGCGCAAAGCGGAGACGGAGGATAACAAGCGGAGGCTGGAAGCAGCGAGCGGGCTGCAGGAGGAGGAGGAGGCGGCGGCGGAGGAGTTGAGCGCCAGGGTGGCGAGCTTGGCGACGGCGGCGAGGGAGCGGTCCAGGCTGCCGAGGTGCTCCGCCATCTGCAGCGTCGCGCGGCGCAGGGCGTTGGCGTGGTCGATGAGGCACACCAGGCCGTCGATGCGAAGCTCCAGCGGCGAGCGCTCCTGGATCTCGATCACGGAGAGGCGGCGGCGGCGGCGGCGGCGGAGGCGGCGGCGGGGAGGATGAGCTCGGCCGGGGGCCGCTGCAGCAGGCGATGGAAGAGGAGGAGGGCACGGAGGCGTGGGGCGGGAGGAGGCGATGAGGGCGGTGGAGGTGCGAGGTGGATGGTGGAGGGCATGAAGGAGCGAGGATTGGGTGGAAACAGCGATGGCCAGGGCGTCGGAGAGCCAGGCGAGGTTGAGCTGCGGCTGCTGCTGAGGGAGGGCGCCGCCGCCGCCGCCGCCGAGAGAGAGGTGGCGGAGACGGCCGGAGAGGCGGCCTTCGAATTCCGCCATGGAATCACGAGGAGGCGGAGGAAGAAGCAGCCTGCCGCTGCTGCTGCTGATCGACGCCGCCCTTACGTCCAGCTGCTGCTGCTGCTGCTGCTCCTCCTCCTCCTCCTCCTCCTTCTTCTTCTTCTGCTGCTTCTTGTCGCAGTCCGGCAGCTGCTGCGGCTGGCGGCGGAAGGAGAGGGCGCGGGAGAGCGACGCCAGAAGGCGGCGGCCCATTTGGCGGAGAGAGAGAGCGAAAGAAAGAAAGAAAGAAAGAATGGATGATTTGGATGGATGGACGGACAGACCCTTTTATTATCTATATATATATATATATAGATGTATAACCTGCGTGGCGGGGAGTCCACGTCGGCGCCAGCTGGCTGGCGGGAGTCCACGTCGGCGCCAGCTGGCAGGCGGGAGTCCACGTCGGCGCCAGCTGGCTGGCGGTGGTCCACGTCGGCGCCAGCTGGCTGGCGGTGGTCCACGTCAGCGCCAGCTGGCAGGCGGGGTCGGCGCCAGCTGGCTGGAGATGGTCCACGTCAGCGCCAGCTGGCAGGATGGGTCCACGTCAGCGCCAGCTGGCTGGCGGGGTCCACGTCGGCGCCCCCAGGCGGGCCCCACCGCTGCTGGCCCTTTTTTTTTTCCGGGAGAATTACCAAAAACAAAAAACAAAAACGCCTATCCAAATTATAAATTTACATTTTTTAACGCCTGCTCAAAGCACAGAATTAATTGCAGATTAACGCCTAATCTTTTATCTTCCACTGAAAATCTGACACCCGATTGATTCCGCTAGCAATGATTCCCGCTAATTGACCCCCAATCGATTCCCGTACTGCTTACCACATTCGGCCAACTCAAGCTGGTAATTTTAGTTAGAATCTCATCAGCCGATTGACACGACACGCTCATGCGGTTTTAATCGAGCGACCAAGCCTCGATCAGTTACCTAATTCGATGCTCTGACTGAATTCAGACAACTACTTGATTTGGCGTTAATCGATCAATGGCACGTGAATCTTAAAACTAGTTGCTTGACCTTCGTTTTCCCGACCCGTGGACTGATAAAAAAACAACACACACACACACACACACACGATGTTCCGGCGGGTAAAACAAAGAAACGGCAAACGGAAGGCCAGACAACAGAGCACGCACTTTTGGCTCGGCCTCGCAGATGTGCCCGATCGATCAATGCTCGGGGGTGCATCGGTGGCCACAAATCCCTGATTTCACGAGCTCCCCACCACCACCTTGCTCCGATCGATTGATTTCGTACGACGACGACGACGACAATTCCCCCATCCAATCTCGCCCCGTTTCGTTTTGCTTCACCACGAATTCCACCCTCGCTCGATCTGGATAATGCTCCCCTCCAATGATTCGATCCGAGCGATTTCGGGCTTTCGAAGGGGTAACCGTTGGAAACCCAGAGATTTAATGAAAAACCCGACCGAGGACATTGGAACCCAACGATTTCTTAATGAATGGTGCCGGGCAATGACGTCCGCTCCAGCTGCCGAATCCGACGACTCGTGGTCAGCCATCCAACCGATCCCCGACTCCCATCGATCGACCCACAGGCTTATGATTGATCACTTGACGCCGACCCTAAGCTTGATTTGGAATGCCCGACTTTGACATTGCCAAGCTGCCAAGTTGTGATTGTTCGTTCGGGGGACGCGATCGCGAGTCTAGGGCTCTTTGATCGGCGCCCTTGAATCGGATCTTATCGTAGTTTCCGACGCGTGCCCATCGGATCGGGCAATGCCGTAATTCCTCGCCAACGGTGGGGCCAAAAGCCGCATGCTTGTCACCCACGTCCGATTGATCTAGTCTATTCTAGTTAGCAGTACTTGAGAGAGGGTGGGGATCATCCGAAGACTAGGTCCAAACCGCTAGTTAGACGAAGAAGAAGCTCGACCGCAGGCTTGGTGCCCGGGGATTCTTTCGTCGCAAACGACAATTTACACACGCAGCGAGCGATGTACATTGACGACAATCCGCTGTGTATATCTAGCGCACCTCTATTAGGCGCACTCGCGGCACTTGCCGTGAAGCCATAATTGGGCATCAAATACACATCGACGATGCGTACACTGTATACGTATCGCTAGTTTTGGCGCACCTCTGGACGCGTTCAGCACACTATCTGATGAGCCCACAAATCGGGCCGTCGTCCAACGGGGGCATCGACGATTCAATGACATCTCACGATCTTAGCTTTCTTGTCGCTCCACCTCGCCTCGATCCCCCTATTGATCAGGGATCCCATCATCGACATTAGTGCCGACGATTGCAAGGCGCGATTCATAATGTCGTCTCTCTCGCGCACGCTCTCGCACTGTTTGTCTATCTAGCTGGCCGAAAGACCTCGGAATCATCTGCACCTCTAAAACCTACCAATGCCACCAGTTCTCTCGCTTGTCAGTTCCATCGCCAGTGCACGGCTACTTCCTTCTGTTACTGACGTCGATGGAACATTTCCGGCCTGATTGCTGAACCGACTAGCCTCGACATTTCCCCCAATTTTGGAACACTGTATATCGGACCTCTAGCTTGGTGGCATGCAGCATCAGATGGCCAGCTGCTCGATCGCCACAGTGTGGCGGTGCCCGTCGCATTCGTTCGTTCCATCTGCTAGAACTCGTTCGTAATTAGTCGCACGAGCAGCATCGCATTGCTTGCAGCAAGTTGTTAAACTTGCTTTGTCTCGCTTGATATATACATGTTGTACCCCGCTTGGCATCGGCATCGCTTTAAAATCGATCGTAATTAGGAGGAATAGGATCGCGCCTCACGTGTTCGGCAATCTTGCTTACGCACGACCTGTTTTCGCTCGAGCTAATTAAGCCGCGATTAATCGCATTGGTGAAGGCATTACTTTGAGCCCCATTTCGCCCCCGAGCAATATGCGAGCGATTAAGGTTAGCTTGATTCTTTCGGGTGCGCCATTGCGCTAAGAGCCTGTAAGCTCGATCGGAGATGGGTCCAAGATAATTTAGGCGGGGTTGCATGCTCCTCTAACTAAGTACACCTTCCCTCGTCCCCACCGGGAATAGTAATTTGCACGCCGGTACTAGTCCACATGTCCTTGACCATGTGCCCCCGACTTTGCGATTCATCGTAATTTTGTCTTAGGTTTGATTTGATCCCGCGGAATAGGATAACACAAATATGCCGATCTTGTCAATCCGAGACGCATCCGATTCCTTTCCGTTGTGCAAAAGTCTCTCTATTAATGGATGGCCCCTTCGAGGGAGGGCGTTTACCTCCCGTGTATTCGGATTCCCCCACAGGCTCCATAACAAGAGACAAGGTGGAGAAATCAAGCCCACATTTAGTCGACTATTCCTGCGAGGGTCCAGGACCTTGAGTCGAATAGACAAAGAGCTTATCCGCGACGACGAGGAGTTAGGGACATTGTTGGATACATATGCATCGAGGAAGGAAGGCTCGTATGATGTTAATGAAATATGCTTTGGCACATTCATTGGCTTTAGTCATCATGTTGCTCCTCCTCAGGTAGATCCAATCTGTCGCATGAGTAATGCAATTTGACTACTTGCCCATTTGAAATGGATCGAAGAAGACGTGTTCGGCATCATCATCGTGTGTCCATGCGTGGCCCTCATCTGGAACAGGAGCACAAAGGACAATGATCATGCACAACCATGTTCCGCGGTCGTTGGAATTTAGGAACAAGAACATGAGTGTGATCGAAGCAGGGAACTCGAATGTTTACACTTAAGGATCGAGTTACATTTTCACTTTTAACAACAGCTTGGAGTAGACAAAGGCAATGCAAATAAAAATTACTAGTCAACCCAATCCCCAAATCACGACGTCATTCATGTAGAACATGTGAAATGAAGTGGTCTAAGTTCAAGCAACAATCAAAGATGGTTGTAAGTATGTTATGGGCGTAATATTACGAACCAATGTATAATGGTTTAAGGGTACGATAAATGATTATCTTAGGATTGGGTCAAACCCATATGGTCATTAGATTAGTGTGAACACATCAAGTGATCAGGGAGCTCGCGAAGTTTGACCTATATAAAGGAAACTAGCTACCTCCTTTAGGCACGACACCCTAAGATGTTCTGGAGACTCTCTTTGTGAACTTAGGCTCTCTGGTTAACGGATTCATAACTGTCAACTTCCGAGGTAGATCCAAGGTAATCACTTATGATAAGGGACACAGATATTTTTTTGGATTTGTTTTCAGTCATTCGTTCAGGGGTAGTTGGTGAGACTAATCACCCTTAAACCATTCTATTCTCTCTAATCTCTCTCAAATATTGCTTATCATTAGTAAATCCTAATAAAGTAGAAACAATGACGACAATGAGAAGGGCAAACACTCTAGAAGTAGATTCGAATGTATCAGACTCTTGAAACAAACGAGTGAGATAACTCTAGAAGCAAACAAGAGAACCATGAAGGTGGTGTCGAGAGACAAGGTCAACATTTGCGGCCAAGTATCGTGCACTGCACTCTAATGACCACACACCAACACGTCAAGGAGCCACATCGAAACGTTAAAAAGGCAGTTACACGAAGAATGAAACTAGATGTTAGATCTAGTTAATTCACCTAGATTCTAGAATCCACGTCGTTCTCTTTTATCTTCTTCGATACAATTGAAAGAATAATAGTTATTCTCTGAAAAAATTGTACTCTAGGCAATTAGCTATATCTTGTCTGTATACATGGCCCAAGATTGCGCATGTTCAAATTGATAATCATTTTCGAGTGTGATACATTTTCTTTCTCTTTCTCCTGTGCATTCTCTTACTCTCCTTTATGCGTGCAAAGATCTCAAGCTTCCACGATGACAATTGTTTTTAGAAGGAGTCAAGTTGTTACAAGGACACTAATCACCAAGTATTGTGAAGAGTTTGAGGCATGCCGAAGTTGGGAGTGATGAGGCTCTAAATAGTAAATCGATACATTGGATAACATGTAAGAATAGATCAATCAAAGAATAAAAATAGATCAATGAATCTCTTTACAAACATACTTAGACGCCTTCGGTAAGGGCATTTTGCAAGGCTCGAGAGAATTTTGGAGAAATTCCAAAATGTTTTTAGATAACTATAATAAAATTTTTAAAAGATTCGAGGGGTGTATCATTGTAATATAAACTGTAAGGTAGCAATAATACAAGTATATCTTTTTAAGCTAAGGTCATCAGTTTGATCCTCAATATGACAAAGTTATAAATAGTCATTGCACTTTGAAATGAGATCGAGTTTTTTGTCGTCACAAGGCACAAGGACAACATAATCCAAAGTCATAGGGAGAGTGCAACAGCACTAGCCTTCTTCATACAAAATATGTTGCTTATCGCTCACCTGTCGTATTATCACTTAGCGAGAATTGGATTGAAATATGTTGTGGGAAAAGAAACCGTCTTCAGTCATTCATTCTGTATTATAACTTTTTATACCTTATGTTTACTTAACTATTTAACGAAATTAATGCAGTGTGTATGTAGCGTGTGAAACCCTGAGATCGATCGTTTACAACTTGGTTCAATGGCACGATAGTTGTAGACAAGTTTTTGAAGGTGTTTAGATTCCTCTGGAGAAGACTGTGAAAAGCATATCAATAGAACTTTGTCTCACGTTTAAGAGTTGATATGAATCACTAGAAGAGCATCTAGTGTCACACATTGTGCTTCAAATAAATGTTTTGAAATATTGGACATGCCTATAGATTGTTAAAGGTGACGTCTTGTGTCGCAAATGGAAATGCAACCCACCGCGTTAGCTTTTTCTAGAGCATGGAGAAAGCTAACATAAGAAGGCTTTGCAGGGAGTTGTGTGTAAAAGCAATACAAATGAGGAGTATGTATTTGGATTGGAGGCGCAACAAGTTCTCTTTTCTGTCTTCCAGTTTTGTTTTCCTTTAAATGTTAGAGGACATGTAACATACAGTCAGACTAGTGGCTTGAACATTAGTCTTGAACCAAACATGAGAGGAATAGTTGATCAACCACAACAAATGCAAAAAGCAAATACACTCTCTAGCAGATGTTGATAGCTTTGTGTCATATAAACAGAAATAACATAAATTTCACCCGCAACATCTGTATCTAATTTTATTTTATTTTGACTAACGAAGCATCTAACTTTGGAGAACAAAACGATCCAATCCATCATCTCGTTTCGCTGTCTTCTCCAACAAACTACATACCGTAGCGGGCATTCCGGCGTTTGCGATATCATCCGATACAAGTATCACACACAAACAATGTGTGCGCATGCACGAGTGTTATGTATGATGTTACGCAAAACATTTTTTTTTACCCGAGATAGAGCAGATTTGCCATCACGAGAGAGCGACGACAACGGCTCTCTCGCTTTGCCGAAAAAGGTTAGAACACCCGATTCGTCGTTCGCTCTCACGCCAATGAACTATCTATCGTTTACTTGCACTCCCAAAAGTCTCCGCATGCGCAATGTCGCGTGAAATATTGTCCTGTTGAACTGCGGTTACATAAGCTGCATCCAAAGTTTGCATGATTCTGCGCCAAAAAGGTTAAAGGCAAAACATACATACATACATACATATATATATATATATATATATATCGGCACCGATTTCGTTGTAGTTGTCACAAGCATGAGATATTAGTGATGGGGTCTGTCCGAAATCCAAAACTTTGGTTTATATCTCCGTTAGATTCAAGAGATTGTGTCACCGGGTACAATACAATCAATCAGGTGTTTCGAGGCTTCGAAAAGGTTTATCGCCTCCCAATCGGTCGTGAATGTATTAGTTGTGACAAATAGGAAGACAATTATATGTATACTGATTGGGACGAAAACTTGTGTCTAATCGTTTGTAATTTCAAGGACATACAAGAACATAGCAATAACACACCAAAAACGTACTACGGCAGCTGGAAGAGTCTAGTAATGAGGAGAGCATCCCCTTGTATAACATAAATTGTTAATGTACGATCGTCACCAAACTTTCTAGCAATTATGCCACTTGATGGTCATGCGTGAGCTGGAAAAAGAGAGAGGTTAATATCATACTAGTGTTAGTTAACTAACTACATATAGAACACGGCATGAATCCTCACAAGTTCGCTAATCGAAGAACGTATGCTTGGAAAATAAGAATAAGATCGAGCAATGATTAAAATTGTCAATCTTCGGATATATGACATTCTAAATTATCGATTTTAGTTAAGAATAGATTCGCGCATTTGGAGTATTGAAAGTATTATTTGAGAACGAAAAAAGAACAGGCTTTAAAGTATAAAATAAACCATTCGTTTTGCAGAATAAAATATTCAATATAAAGTAATTAATAAAAAAATCATAAAAGAGAGTATGCGAGACCCTGACTTGATTCACGGTACAAGTATATCTTGTGTTACCACTACCACAAAAATTTAAAAGTAACAGTATTATACTTGCAATATTCGCATTCGTTTATCATTCGTATGTCTGCGTTCGATATTATCGTCCAATGAGAATGTTAAAACCTATGTTCCAAACATTCATCAGCATTGTATGCTGAAAATTGCTTCCATGTGTATAAAAGTAGCTCTTTTTTTTAGACATAAGATGTTGCGAAACGTACAATAATAGTCGGTAAACGGTCTTGCCACAAGCAATGACATAAGCAATGACACGTTTGGAGGGATGCTATTCCAATCATTTCCTGTAGCTTTTTTACGGCCCCTGCTCCCTGACACAGGGTCGATAGATTGATCGTTCGATCTACAAGGTATGCTTGGAATCCAGTGAAGTAGCATCTACGAGCAAGTAGAACTCGATCATGTCTGACTTACTTGGCACAAGTTCCGTCTGGGTTTGGTGTAATATCTGGGCCGGTCAATTTCGCGAGACAGACGCAAACAGAGAGCGCAAAGAAGCCGTCGTTCCCAACAACACATCAAAGTGGATTCGTATTATTATCGTGGGTTAATATATAACGGATCGGGCCTACGACAAAAGGATGATCGGATGTGTAACAGACCCTTTGTGTCACATGTATGTATATGCATGGTTGTATGGACAATACATGTACATGTACATTCGTATATGTATGTATGTATGTATGTATGTATATGGTCTGCGAAATATCTAAAAAATGCCTCACAGATTGCTTACTAAAATTAGAAATTATAGCTTCGTGCGTAGTTTGATCTCTCGTTAAGAATTCACGCCTGGTTAATCGATTTGCACCACATCAATTAGATTATGGAATTATTATCTCGTGTAAATGGAATACGGTAGGGGAATCGCGCAGTAAATAGCAATAGGAAGTAGGACGCAATTAGTGTATAGGAGATTATGAATCGATGTACCCTAAGAAGCGATGGACGGAAGCGGTGTCAACAAGAGAAAGCAAAGTAGCGATGTAAAAACACAAGCGTTCATTTGTAATTTCTAATTTTAGCAGGCGTTAAAATGTAATTATAGCATGCTTTTGGGGGATTAATGTTCCTCTGTAAAAATACAAAAAAAGAGAGGAAAAAATAGATGCATGAATGTAATAAACGTGTTCGTGCAAGCATTCAAACGTTTGCAAATGTTTGATAACGAACACATTTGAAAAGGGAAAAATGCGTGCTCCTTTTTTTCTTCATTTTTTAATATATTGTTTCGATTATTTCTGTCTTTGTTTTTTTCCAATATTCACTCTCTCTTCTATAACATGTGATTCAATCATCATATAATATAGACCATGGATATTTTTTGAAATTTATTTTGTTTTTTAACTTATTAATCCAATCTAGCTTCAAGATGATTTACCATACATGTTCAATTGAAGCATATGCGAATGCAAACGCGTATGGTATAGGAATGGTTAATTCTACGGATGCATGACATTGTACGTACGTTATGCTTTTCTTACGAAAATCATCGAAAAATGCCCAATAAAACTATAAATTACATTTTAACGCCCACTGACACTCGATTTAATTGGTCGACACCAACCAAGTCAGTTAACGGCGAGACATTCTGTCTCTCTTTTGTTGCACACATATATATATGCACATTCATTTTATAGAACTAACGATAGGAATCGATGCGGGAAAAAGCAAATAAGATTTAATCGTGAGCTCGATTACCATCGAATTAAAAGAGCCGTCAGCGCGCAGCGAGCCGATCAGCACCTAGTGAGCAGACGCCGTGAATCGAAGAAACCGATCGGATTCGAAGAATCGAGCACAGTGAGGGGATCGATCGGATCGATCGATTCCCGATCGATTCCCGATCGATTCCCGATCGATCGGATCGATCACAGAGATGGAGTTCGATTGGGGGTGCTTCGAGTTTGGAGAGTTACGGGGCTTCGTAGAAAATCTCCCCTTTTTGTGTGTGTGTTTTTTGTTGTTGTTGTTGTTGTTTTGGATGGTTTTTAATTTTGCGGGCGTTTTGTATTGTGTAGCATTTCCCGGCTGTCCCGCCGCATTTAATGCGCGCGCGGGGGTTTTTTTTTCTTCTTTTCCCGCGCCCGGGAAACCGGCCCCCACCAACCCCAAACTGCCGGTCCGTCCGTCCGTCAACCGTCCGTCATCCGTCCGTCAACTGCCGGTCCGTCCGTCCGCGGGACCGTCAGCCGTCCGTCAGCCGTCCGTCAGCCGTCCGTCAGCCGTCCGTCAGCCGTCCGTCAGCCGTCCGTCAACCGTCCGTCAACCGTCCGTCAACCGTCCGTCAACCGTCCGTCAACCGTCCGTCAACCGTCCGTCAGTCGCCGGCCGGCGGGCGCGCCACCCCCCGCGCGCGCGCGCGCCCGTCTCCCGCCAAACCGCACCCCCTTCTCTCTCCTCTCTCCTCTCTTCTCTCTCCTCTCACCTACACACACCGTCGTCATCATCTTCCTCATAATGAATTTACTACCCTATCTCTCCTCTCTCTTCTCTCTCTTCTCTCTCTCCTCTCTCTCTCTCTCTCCGCTCTCTTCTCTCTCTAACCTTCAATGCCTCTGCCTTCAACCACAACAGTCTCGCAGACACAAAGCTACCAGCCATGGCCATAGCTAACTGAGCAAAAGCTCCTCCTCCTTCTTCTTCCCTTCCTTCCTTCCTTTGCTGCTTCCTTCCTTGCTTCCCTTCCTTCCTTCCTTCCTTCTTCTTCTTCTTCCTTCCCTTCGCTCCTGCTGTTAGCTCTGCTAGCTTCCTATGCAGCAGCAGCAGCAGCATTACCAGCTTCCTCTTCCATAGCTCCGGAGGCTCACTCCTTGCGCGCACACACGCTTTTGGTGCAGCACCGCGGCGGTTACTTCTCTCTGCCTGCGGTTCACTACTTCCTGTAAAGAAGAAGAAGAAGAAGAAGAAGAAGAAGAAGAAGTAGTAGTAGTAGTAGAAGAAGAAGAGGCAGAAGAGGAGGCAGAAGAAGAGGCAGAAGAAGAGGCGGAGGAAAACAGGGGGAAGAAGGAGAAGAAGAAGAAGAAGGAGAAGAAGAAGAAGAAGAAGAAGAAGTAGTAGTAGTAGTTAGTAGTAGTAGAAGAAGAAAGATCATCAAGAGGAAGTAGAAGAAGAAGAGGCGGAGGAAACAGGGCCCCGCTAGCATGACAAGGCCTGAACCTGCTGCAGCGCTGGCCTAGCTCCGAGTGCTGTTTGTTGCTGGAGAAGCTCGGGAAAGGAAAAGAAAAGCAACGGAGAGAGAGGACTGAATTTGTTCCCGAAGTCTAAGAAGAAGCAAGGGGCCCCGGGAGAGGCATCCATGGCTAGATCGAGAGTCACAGAGGAGGAGACGCTGCCCACAGGCACAGGGACAGGGACAGGGACAGGGACAGGGA
>JBBBWG010029521.1:0-10149 GCA_037176905.1 Azolla pinnata
ACACGCTTTTGACTTTCACAAGTCTATAATTGGAGCAACATCTTAACCTCTAAAAAATCGATTATACATTAAAATTATTACTGCTTGAAACTCTCGACCGAAACCTCAATCTCGATTTGCACATGATTACATCACAATGCGACTCTCAAACAAACTCGTCACTAACAAAACCTCCTCTTCACACTGATCTCCAAGAGTGAAAGATGGGTTTGTGGAGATGCGGGGTATCGATCCCCGTACAGCTCGCATGCTAAGCGAGCGCTCTCCAATTTGATCGCATGCTAATATCCCCAATGGGCTTTCGATGCTCGTAAGTTCAATTGTAGACCTGATTGGCGTCGATCTAACTAACATCTGATCGAAGACAACCGACCATCACCGATCCAACGAACGGACCATCACCGAAAGCGATGGTGGTCGTGGCATAGATGTGCTTGTGCAAAGTTAGGGTTTAAGGTTTAGGGTTTAGGGTCTAAGGAGCCCTGCATTTTGCAATGGTGAAGCTAAAAACCCTAGAAGACAGACAGGGACCTCTGTATCTGTGCACGCAGAAAGAAGACAAGAACGAATCAGTTGGGTTGATGCTCAGCGATTTGCGCTACACGGTCTGCTGCAAAGAATCCCAGGTCCTTCTGCTTCTGCGCACGCTGCGGTCGAGATGTAAGTCTTCTAGACGGGGATGGTGAGATGATTCTCTGTGATTTTCTAGGGTTTCCCATTCCAGGAAGAACCTCTAGGGCAGCGGCGCAAGGATAATCTTGGAGTTGGTTGTAGCTCGCAACGCATCCGAATATGGTTGAGGTTATGGTGAAGCCCTGTGCATCGGACAGTGTCCGCAGAAGGCAAAGCGGCCCAGTTGAATCGACATGGAGACTACATTGTGCGTATCGTGAATATGTTGGAAGATCACAGTTTTGCTTCCCAATGCTAAGCAAGCATGGTGATGAGAATGAGCAGACAAGCTCTGGTGTCTTTTCCTCCGGAAGGGAGAGCAAACCATCCTCATCGTCATCATTTTCGTCGCCACTTTCGTCATCAGCAGCAGCAACAACAACAACAACAACAATGTGATGAATTGGACACATGGCATCGCCTCTTCTCCCAACAATGGCCTATACACCCGACAGCTCGGAGAGAAATCTTGTTATCTCTCTGCAGAGGAGATGAACTCTGTAAGGCCGTGGAATTCCTTTTCAATAAACATGCATTTGCACTCGCTTCGATACAGGTGTACTTAACCATTTTGAAGGCATGTATAGTCAAGAAATCGCTCGACCTGAGCTTGCTGATTTATGCTCACCTATCGTTGCACTCGATCTCTTTGGAAAGACTCGTCGGTGACTACCTGGTGGTAGCTCTAGCCAAGTGTGGAGGCATCGAGGATGCATATCATACATCTCGTACATTGGATGCTTGCACTGTCTTCTCATGGACAGCAATGATCTCATCTTGTGTAGACTATGGAAAACCCCATGATGCTCTCCAGTTGTATGAACTGATGCAACAAGATGACGTGCATGCAAACGAGTATACCTTTGCCAGCCTCTTCAAAGCATGCCGCATCACGGGTGATCTCAGCAAGGGGAAGAAGCTACATGAAGAAGCCCAAGGTGAAGGTTTCATGTCTGTTGATTTTCTTGTGAATGCTCTTGTCAGTATGTATGGGCGGTGTGGTGCTGTTGCAGATGCGGAAGATGTCTTTTGTAATTCATCACGATGCAGTGTGGTGTCTTGGAACTCCATGATGTCGGTTTATGTTGATCAAGGCAAGGGTGAGAAAGCCTTGCGATTCTATAGGCAAATGCAAGAGCAAGGTGTGAATCCAGATGATCTAACGATCGTATCTGCTCTGCAGGCATGTAGCATCCTCGCAGGAAAGGGAGATGATGGTGCTGGCCTAAGCAAAGAAGCATGCTTTGAAATCGGGCAGGGGCTACATGCACATGCCTCTAGGAATGGTTTCATGCGCAACATATTCATCGGCACGACACTTGTGAGCATGTATGGAAAATGCAGTAGATTATTCGAGGCTGAAGCCGTGTTTGTCACGATGCCACAACATAATAGTGTTTCGTGGAATGCGTTGCAATCAGCTTACGTCGAGCAACAAGAAGGTAAGATAGCTCTGCTCTTGTACAGGGTCATGCAAGAGGAGTGGACGACCCCTGACCGGTTCTCGCTTGCAACAGCTCTCAAAGCATGCTACATCTTACTGGAGAAAGAGAAGGTGATTGACATGAAAGGAACATGTTTGGAGATAAGCCAAGGAATATATGGTGATGCAAAGAGGCTAGGGTTTGCAACAGATGCATTTGTGTGCACTGCTCTTATGACGGTCTATGGAAAATGTAGTGAGCTGTTGGAAGTGGAGAGAGTATTTGGTGGAATGATGCATCCGAGCCTAGTGTCCTGGACTGCCATGCTCTCAGCATATGTCAATGCAGAGAAGGGAGCAACAGCATTGCTGTTATATAGGCAGATGTTAAATGAAGGCCTGAGCCCTGACCAACAGATGTTTGTCATTGCCATCCAGGCATGCATCAACCTTGACAAAACTCAAGAAGAGGTGACGTCGGGTAAAGAATCAACAATGATGCCCCTTGACATCGGAAGAGGATTACATGTTGATGCTCTGAGAATGGGCTTTGAATCAGACATTTTTGTTGGAAGCTCCCTGGTGAGTTTGTATAATAAGCTTGGAGATCTGAAAGGTGCAGAGCATGTCTTCCACAGGCTTTCCAATAGAAGCGTTGTGTGCTGGACAGCGATGATCACAACATATCTTGAGTGGGGCCTGTGTGAAAAAGCATTACAGTTATATCAACACATGCATGAACAAGGAGTGAGTCCAGATGAGCAGACAATTCTCATCACCCTTCAGGCATGCGGTGCTCTCGCAGAGAAGGAATTACTGAGGGTAGAAAGAGATCTTATATCGCTAGCAATCATTCGGGCTTTACATAAGGATGTCACTGCCAAAGGTCATACTGCTGACAGCTTTATTAGTAGTGCCCTTGTAACAATGTACGGCAAGTGTGGGGCGATGGAGGAAGCCGAGAATTTTTTTCGGGAATCATCTCAGCATAATGTGATATCGTGGACCGCAATGGTATCAACATGTGTAGAGCAAGGTTTAGGAGAGAAAGCCTTGCAAGTGTACAGAGCCATGCTGGGGCAATCCGTGAATCCAGATGAGGTTATGTTGTCAACTGCGATCACGGCATGCTGCATCCTTAAAGAAGACTTGTTTGTAGATACGGCATCAACAAAGACCCTGTCTTTGCACATCGGACAGGCATTGCATGCAGATGCTCGGAGAATGGGTCTCATAGAAAAGTCGGAGATTCGTAATGCGCTTGTCATGCTGTATGGGAAATGTGGGGCCATTAGAGAAGCTGAGCATGTGTTCGGGGGTATATGGAACCCTGATCTAGATTCATGGAACTCAATGCTCTCTTCATATGTTTGGAGTGGGTTAGGGGAGAAAGCTCTCTTATTTTATACATGTATGCTTAAGGAAAGGATCCACCCAAATAATGTGAGCCTGGTCACTGTGCTTCAGGCATGTAACAACCTAGGAAAAAGTCCCAATTTGGAGACAGTTGATGGAAGATTTGATGATTTGGTCTCTTTAAAGATTGTCAGGGCCTTACGTTCTGATGCTTCTTCCATGGGTTTCGCTTTGGATGGTATTGCTGGAAACACATTTGTCGCCATGTATGGCAAGTCAGGAACCATTATAGAAGCAGAAGATGTATTTCATGGCATAAGCAATACAGGAATTTCATCATGGAATGCAATGATTTCAGCCTATGTGAAGCAGGGAAAAGGAGAGAAGGCTTTCAAGCTTTACCAGAGGATGCAAAGTCAACGTGTAATACCGGATGAGGTGACGTATATCTGCGTTCTACAAGCAATCAGCGAAATGGGAAGCTTGGAGGCATGTCAAGAGCTTCATGTTGGGATAACTTGTTGTCTACATGATCTCCATCAAACAATTGCCACCACTTTGATTCATGCATACGGACGTTGTTCCAGCATGCTCGATGCACATGCCGTCCACGATGCGCTTGCTTCACCATATCTCGCATCATATACTGCATGCATCGATGGTTATGCGAGCCAAGGCAATTTCGCCGATTGTATGGACTTATTCGCAACATTGCAGCTTGCAAACATTAGAATGGATGCAACGGTTTTTACACCCTTACTTGCAGTTTGTAGCCGAAGCGGTCTTGTCGCCGAAGGCTTGCTGTTGTTCGAATGTATGATGATGGCCTACAGCATCACTGCCGACTTGATGCATTATGGTAGCTTGGTGGATCTGCTTGGTCGAGCAGGGGACTTCAACCGAATAACTAACGTCGTGTCACGGATGCCTCAATGGGAAGACCAGGCAATTTGGTCTTCATTACTGGGAGCCTGCCGTGTGCATGGGAACATGGAACTTGGGGAACAAGCTTTCTCGAAGGCGATATATCTCGAGCCAAAGCAAGTCTCGGCATATGTTGTCATGTCGAACATGGTTGCTGATTGCAGGCAATGAACCCCATAGAGCTGGAATTGATGCCCCACTTCCAAAGACCACCCACCCACATGGAATCTCCCAATGCATAACTCGCCCTTTTACTCCGAAGTTGAGAACTCTTTCCTCGTACAACAGGAAAGGCATAGCTGAGTTAGTTCAGACAAAACACCCCATGTAATTGTAAAATCAACATTGAAATATGCAATCGGTCGCAAGGTTTCTCAGCCCATGAACCATGACCTAACGTCTCCATTTTAGCTGGCTATATTAAACCTTAGTCGATATGGAAAGATTGGGATCACCATCATAATGATTATGGTTGGTGACAGCATCGCTGAGAAGAAAGAGAGAGACTGAAGCTAAGAAGTGATTGGTGGACCCCTGAAAAGCATTATACACCGATGCACACATAGTGATGAGTGATCGATCATAGGGCAGTGATCAATTTTCTATGCCGAAGTAATCAGATCAGTTCTGAAGCTATGTGGAGAGTGTCTGAATTGTTCATTCATCATTCATGAGGCAAGAGGTAGAGAGTGTGTACTATGTGGGGGGGGCTGTTTGTTTATATAGGGCCTAGTTTTGTAATTTGTTCCATCATCAGTTTTGAACTGTGTTTATTTCTAACTCTCTTCAAGTTTTGGATATGGAAAACAGGGAATTTCTGTGTTCAGCTCCAAATGGAAAGACAGCAGAAGGGCAGAGCAGCAGCTCTTGGGAATGGATATGGAATTCAGGGGATTGAGCAAAACAGGGGATGAGAGACTCACTGGGGAGGCCAAATGCTAATGGGTCAGGAATGGATGTGAGAAACAGCGGATCTCCTTATGTAGTAGCCTTGTTGAAGGACCTTGCCAAAAAGAAGGACCTGCAGAAAGGCATTGGCTTACATGATGAGATGAGAAAACACCATCTGCTCCGATCGAACCATTGTATCGCCACCGCCTTGGTCTGTATGTATGCTAAATGTGGAGACCTCCCCAGAGCTTGGAACACATTCGATGAGGTGGGTTTCCGGGAGCTTGTTGCGTGGAACGCGTTGATCTCGGTCTGCATTCGACTCGATCGATGCCGTATAGCTCTCGATCTGCTCGCGAAGATGCTCGACGAGGGCCTGCCTCCCGATGCGATCACCTGTGTTTCCATCCTCAAGGCTTGTGCAAGAACAAGGGACATCAGAAAGGGGAAAGAAATTCATTCCACGTTCGTGAATCGCTGCGCTTTGGAAGGAGATGCCGCCCTCGGAAATGCGCTGATCGACATGTATGCCAAATGTGGGGATCTTCGAATGGCCCGCCGAATGCTCGAAGAGCTTCCACGTCGAGATGTCGTGTCATGGAACGCCCTTATGACAGGTTACAACCAGCACGAGAAGAGTCGTGAAGCGTTAAGCTGCTTCGATCAGATGCGGAATGAGGGTGTTTCTCCAGACGCCGTCACCTTCGCTTGCGTCTTCAAGGCGTGCGGCAACCTGCGAGATGTCGGAAAAGGTGAAGAAGCTCGTGAAGAAGCTGAGGGAAGAGGATTTCTCTGCAAGGACATCGTGCTTGGAAATGCTCTGGTGGACATGTATGTGAAATGTGGCAGGCTTCCGAGAGCATCGGAAGTACTCAAAGGCCTTCCGATTCGAGACACGGTCTCTTGGTCTACGCTCATCTCTGGATATGCCCAGAACGGTGAGCTCGGCGATGCATTCAAGGGCTTCCAATGCATGCTGAACGAAGGTCTCTCGCCAAACGTGGTCACTTTTGTGGGCATTTTGAAGGCATGTGGGAGCGCGGGTGCTATAAGCATGGGCAGGAAAATGCACGAAGAGATCATCGAGCGAGGCTTGATGGGCAAGAACCTCATCCTTCACAATGCATTGGTGGATATGTATGCCCGGTGTGGTGCATTGGAGCAAGCCCAGGAGTTGCTCGAAGAGCTTCCTGCGAGAGATTTGGTGACATGGTGCTCTTTGATCTCAGGGTATGCGCAGCAAGGGCGGTCCAACGAAGCACTCCACTGCTTCGAACGGATGCAGCATGAGGGGCTCTCTCCGAACACCGCCGCTTTTCTCTGCATTCTAAGGGCTTGTGGCAGCTCCGGAGCTTTACACAAGGGCAAACAAATCCATGAACAGATCTCCAAAGGAGGTTTTCTGCACCAGAGTATCATGCTGGGGACTGCTCTGGTGGATATGTATGCGAAATGTGGTTGGCTCACAAAAGCACAAGAGGTGCTCGAGGGGCTTTCGAGCCGCGATGTTATCTCCTGGTCTACCTTGATCGCAGGCTATGCCCAACAGGGGCAATGCCATGAAGCCATCGACTGTTTCGAACGCATGTGCAGCGAGGGCTTTGCTCCCGATAAGGTCACATTCCAATGCCTTCTCAGTGCTTGCGGCCGCTCGGGACTATTGGAAAAAGCCCGGTTTTGGTTCAGAAACATGAGCCGAGATTATGATATGATTCCAGACTCGAGGCACCGTGCTTGCATGGTTTTGATGCTGGGATCGATGGGGTTGTTTGAGGAGGCCACTTGTGTGGCTAAGGCGATGCCCGACAGCAACGAGCTATGGCTCGCACTGTTGGGTTCCTGCAAGAAATGGGGAAATGCGAAGCAAGCTCAGGAAATCGTCTGCGAATCGAGAAGAACCAACACTTGTGACGATAGTGGTAGATCTTTCATGCCGATGCTCTTGCCACCTCTGAGATGCTAGAGGATGCTGAAAAGGTGGTCAAAATGGAAGGTTTTCTGTGATGGAGACGGCAATTGTCGTTCGATATTTCTCTGATCAAAGCAAAACAGCGGCCGATTCCAACACGTTCTGATTCGTCAAAGTATTGATTGAACCTGGTGAAACTGAGGAATGCTCTTCAGAAGAAAGCTCTTTGTGATGGAGAGGGCAATTACCGCTCGATATCTTTGATCAAAGCAACAGTGGTTGCCTGCCCGATTCCAACACGTTCCGATTTTCATCGAGTAGTGAATCGTGGTGAAAGAACGGGTGGGTGGCATGTTGGAGTTGTTGGCAAGCAATGGGGCCATTTACCAAGGAAATCGAATGGTCTGCATCATCTGTGCAGGGGAAAAGGCAGAGAGGTAAAAAGGTCTCCTTGTTTCTGATGCACAACACAGCAAAGCAACAGTGAGGCATAAAATTATCCTTACGACAAGCGTATATCTACAGAGAAAATGTATATAGTTGGAAGATCATCACCATGCTAAAGTGCAGGCAAACAAGATTATTGCCATTTGGTCTGTTCTGTCTGTAATATGGAGGTCATCACCATGGCATTTTGTTTCGTGCCAGTCAGATTGATGGTCATCTCAGATTCTTCCTTCCATTCATTCCTTTCTTTTTACAATTTGAGTATTTGAACCAGACGGTCTTTCATCCTACTATATCAATCAAGCAGAGGCAAAGAAAGAAGAACTGTGCAGTTACTTCACGACATGGAATTCGTACGGCGTAAGCCAATGGAATGAATATTCCTGCAGAATGTGCGAAAGAAGGAGAGCGCTTTCTTCTTTGCCTCTGATTATGGTGTGGAACCCAATCAACACCATGGGAGTTGGGTGATGATTTGAAGACATGTTCGCAACATGGCTAAATCTGTCATCCAAAGTGGAGGACTTTCGATCCAAAGCGACACAGATTGGCATCATTGTTTATAGCCTGAACAGCTTGAAAAAGAGATCGTGATTAACCGAAGAGATGGGAGTAACTTCTTTATCCATCCATGTCCATATGTACATAAGGCGGCCACACTACTGCACCATGATCACAGATTATATATACACAAAGAAGACATGACGTGGTGACACAAATCAAGAATCAGCACATCGATTTGAGCTTTCGAACAGAATTTTAGTTAGAAATGCAGATTGTGCGGTTCCAAAGCTCAGCAAAGAAGCAAAGATCGAAAGAGTAATTTGATGAAAGTAAAGAGCATTCTGAAACGTTTCAAAGATGGTCGGATCTCATCAGTTTGCGCAGGAACGCGAACGGTACAACAAGAACAGATTGAAGCTGCTGCGATCCATTGCGCAGCAATTGCGTGGCCCAAGGAGGTTGCCTATTACAGAAGCATTCTTTTTTACAATTTGCTCGGCATAGCTAAGCCAGGGGCTTCTGATGAAAAAAAACAAGAATCCATGGACATAGCAAAGCCAGGGACTTCTGATGAAAAAACAAGAATCCATGGTTTTGGTCTGATCAGGAGAGAGGGAAAAAAAAAAATACACAAAATGGAAAGGAAACAAGAATGGAGCTCGAAAATGGCGGCGATACGATAGAAAAAGAATACACTAGAGAAAACCGCGATGAATCCGGGGGTTCTTAAAATCCATCGCAAAAGATGCCAATGCATAATAGCTTCTATAGAGAGCATTCAGCTGTTATTTGATGTCGTGATTGACAGATTTTTGTGACCTGATCTGGCTTCAGGCGAGGCTCTCGGCATTTTACCCTGACACGACCTTGGTAAGGTCAGTGAAAGGTGAGGATTTGCATGACCTAACATGATCGATCTAGTTTCGAAGAGCAGCCCAATCACGACCGATACCTTGCTTGACACATGACCAGGTGATCACCACCGGCCAACAATCGATCGATCGATCATACGGGCAGGCAGCGGAGGAGGAGGAGGAGGAGGAGGAGGAGGAGGAGGAAGGAAGCGCCGATTCGTGTCGTTTGCCTTGGCTTCCATTCAATGGGGCGCTCTGAACCTCTTCTTGGCTTCGCTGTAGAGGACGACGCCGAAGATGGTGATGATGAAGCCAGTCATGCCCATGACGGTGACAGGGTTGCGGAAGATGAGCACGGAGACGATGGCAGCGACGGCGGCTTTGGCGTTGCCGAGGACCTGCAGGGTGAGGGCACTGGTATGCTTGGTGACGAGGAAATTGGTGAGATTGACGAGGTACGCGACCGTCATGTTGGCGAGGAGGAGGAGGAGAATGGCAGGGTGCTGCTGAGCCTTGGCTATGGTGATGGCGAGGACGTTGCCCTCCCAGGCGAGGGTGAAAGGGAGCAGAAGCAGCGCGGAGATCGGGGCCATGTAGAGGAGCAGATTCATGGAGTGGATCTTCTCCGCATCGGAGGTGAGCAAGATGCCTTGCACCACCGATTTCAGCGCTCGCCCTCCCGTGGAAGCGACGCAGATGAGGAATCCGAGGAGATGGAACATGGGCTCGCTCCTGCTCGCGACCACGATCCCAAACACCACGGGGAGCAGCGCCATGTACACCATGGAAGCTTCCCGCTTGCAGGTGATGAGGACTGCGAAGATCGCGGTGAAGAAGGGGGTCGTCGCCCCGATCGCCTGGTTGAAGCTCACGGGGAGATAGCGCAGCGACGTGTTGCCGCAGACGACGGAGAAGGAGAAGATGGCGCTGAGCGCCGCGATCTTCAACAGCTGCCTCCTCGACATGATGAACTGCATCGGCACGATGGCGAGCCAGGCTATGGCGATGTAGCTGTAGGCGGAGCAGGCGCACATGTGGAGCATGGTGAGGAAGATCGGGTACCTGTATCCGTAGAAGCTGAGCAGGTACTTGTTGAGCAGGAGGACCCCGATGTTGGAGAAGTACCAGGAGAGAATGATGAGCACTGTGGTGAGGCTCGTCCCTCCTCC